>APFE030730362.1:2873-27804 GCA_000404065.3 Pinus taeda
AACTTCTCAATCTCTATCTTTCCGCTGCTCACCATCTTCTTTCACCACCAGAATTGATCTCATAGATCTCCCACTGAATAGGGTCTACCATAGGCCCGAGCGAAACCCCTCAGCAACAAAGGCATCCCCTTGAAGCCAAAAGAGCTCTGATACCAAATGTAGGTTTTAACCCCGTATAGAAATTACTTGCATACGAATTCTAAATCACAAGAAAAATAAAAATGTGAGAGCATAACACATAAAACACATATACATGGAGATTTCCCACTGGATCCCAAAACCGGGACTACCAGCTTGATTTTTCATTATGTTCCTTTCACACTTCTTTATTTAAGCAACACATATCCACCATGTGAGGACTGATATAACTATAGTTAGATCTAGGGTCAATTAAAATAGAAACAACTTGATCACAAACCTTACCTTTCGTCTCAATAATAAATACTTGATGATCAACCTAGCTATTATCCATGCTACATAAATATGAGGAATTCTCTTAGCAACATCTCCAACTGTCTATGCCTCCTGAGCACTGCAAATATGACATTTTTCACCCTGATGATATGGAAAGTCTCTACGATGATGCTCTCCACCAAAAGTCCAACACTACAAAGGATTATTGCCATCACCCTTGTTCTACTCCTTAGGCTGATACCCATGTCCTCTATCAACTATATTAAACTTCTTTTATGGCACTGCAATCTCCTTTTTTCCTGCATACTGAGTTATTCCTTGCTTTTGATCCCACTTTCATTTAGTCTTTTCATTACCTTTCCAATAGTGCTAAGGCTCAAACTTTCACTTAGACTTCTCATAACAATGTTTCAACATTCCATTGGCTTTCTCCAATGACTGAGGCTCATCATACTCAATCTGATCCTTAAATGCTAAAGGAAATCTACTAAAAACTCTTTGAAGCATCGTCTTCTCATCCTTAATATATCGTACGTACCTCAAAAACTCCAAAAACTTAGTATCACTCTTCCTTCATCATAGACGCCATCTTTAATTCGTAGAAATCCTTAGCCTTAGTGTTGCATCTAAATTTACAAGGAGTTTTTTTTCTATGATCATGTGTCCAGATGAGATCACTAGACAAAGAAAGAAAGAGCAATCGAAAGATAAGAAATTCCCAATCCCAAATGATCAATCATGCATCAAGAAATCAGTTCTAAACTACAAGGAAATAAGAGCACACTTGTCCTCCTCATAGGTTGTGGAAGAGTTTTGAGTTTGATGCAGATTCCCCTGCTCCACTCAAGTGATATATCTCATCTACACCTGATCTCGATCCCTACGCAAAATCACAACCAAACATAGATGACAAGTGACCTTTCTCGAAATATATTTAGACAAAAAATTAATAGAGTAAACCATATAACATGTTGAATGCAAATTCATACATGGAAGGAACATGTGTTTCCATTAATCATGAAAAAAATACAATTCTTATATCTTCACCTCAAAGCTTCCTCTCCATGATCCAAACATGCTTCCCCACTATGAAAAGGAAATGAGCATGAAGAGAAACACCTAAGTAGAAAAGACATCACAAGCTCTCTTACTAGTAGCAAGATGGCAATATAGACTCAAGATCTCTAGCTGAAAAATCCATCTCTCCAAAACTCTGTCTCTCCAACTTCATTTCTCCGACTCCATCTCTCTGACTAGTATGACCCTCTCAAATCATCAAATATAAATAGGTAGAAGATAGGTCCCAAGAGGATTCCTGTGGATGCTCAGGATGATGAGAAGTCATGGAAACTTCTAACTGATAAGTCATGGCAAGCTCAAATAGGTGAAAAATCGAACTAATCTCCTAGGGACTAAGGCACTCTAGAACTCATCCCTTATTGTTGGGATAGAAAGAAGTGAAAAGGACCTTGTATGCTCCCATAAATAAGGGTTGGAAGCAACTAGGAGGCTGCAAAAGCTCCCATAGGCCCCCATCCATGCATTCAGGGGTCAAAGCCAAATTCACTCACATAAAGAAGGGTTGGGAGTGATTGGGAGGTTCAAGACGCTCCCATAGGCCTTTATCCAAATGTATGGGGGTAAAATTGGAGAAAAGGTAGGTCCTATATCTAGAAAAAGTCAAACAACCATGACGACTAAGGGTCACTAATCCAGGGGGTAAAATAGGTTGATAACATATGATCCATAATGTAAGAGGTTAGAAGAGAAGTTGATGGATGAAATACATTACGATAAAGCTCAAAGGTTAAAATAGGAGCAAGGAAAAAAAGCCAGTGATGCTGATTAGAAGAATCTTGAGCTGAAGTCTCATTTGTGTTGATAACATCCCCAAGGTGGGAATACCCATGCTTGGTCATAATAATATGTTGAACATGGCTACCAGAACATACACTACGGATCCATCACATGAAATGCTAGAACATGGCCACAAAGGACATACACAATGGGTCCATGTGACCCAATAAATGAAACATATCCACTAACAAATACAAGCATGGATATATGTCACAGTATACATCAGTAGGAATATGGACACATGAAAGATAAAGAAGTTTCTCAAAATAGCCCTCAAAGTATATAAATAATACATAACTCCCATGGAGTCTGGGAAGGATGCCATATAAGAGTGATATGTCCCTTACCCAAGGTATTTGACATAACCCTGATGGTATGAATCTACATCATGTGAGTATATGAGTTGAAGTCAATCATGCTAGAAATTTGTTGATTACTAGCCAATGAGGTAAACCAATAATAGATGTGAGGGAATCCACCAATGAGGAAAATGAACCCCAAGGTACCAAGTACATTGCACTAAGTTTGAGTATATGAGATGATGTTGAACACGAGTGAAATCAATCAATCAAGAGCCAATGATGTAAACCCACTATATATTGTGAGGAAGAATACCATTGAGGTCTACAAGTTCCAAGGTAATCTTGGTTCATAGATCAAGCTCCTCGAGAATGAGATGAAGTCAACAAGGGAAGGTTAATTGAAGGAGGGCCTTAATGTATCCCCATCAATTGACACAGAATAGATCAAGATGATGTGATGAATGGATGAATTCATGAAGTGACAAAGTACAACTGACATAGGGATGGCCGAGTCAAAAATGTCATCAGGCTACTGTGGAGGGCCGATATAGGCTAAAAGTTCCATTGAATACATAGCGGTACAACACAAGAGTGACTTGGTAGCGTGACTAATGAGCACCATGTGATATCATGCAATGACGGAGGAGGCATCAAAGAACATGCAATATTAGTGAAAGCGTAACTAGCCAGAGGAGTAAAGAGACTCGTATGGATGGTATGACTCCTAGGAAATATAAAACCCAATTGTGAGATAATGAAACAGATAGGTGCCATGTTCAAGGGTGACATAATTGATGTTGTCATTTCAATTACTAATGGAAAAGGATGTTCCCTCCCTTCTCTTTGTATAAGTTCCTTTTATCTAAAATTTTCCCCCAAGCCCGAAGAATAGAAAAGTATACAAGGGAGAACCTCCTAGCCATAGTATACTAGGGTATTCCTTTATTATAAATAGTATATCCCAATCTGGAAAAGGGCTAAAATTATAATGGGTGGATGACATTTTAGGTACTTTTAAGACCATGAAGTAGACAATTTCATGCGAAAATATTTTCTAATGTTAGATCTAAGACATTTGGGATCTGTAATGTAGATATAAGTCTTTCGGATTAATCACATTGTTAGGATTTGGTCCAAATACTAACAATGTGATTAATCTGAAAGACTTATATCTAAATATTTTCTAAATTAAGGAGTCTAAAAAGAGCTTAAAGAAAAATCCTCTTGGAGGAACGAGTGGTATAGAGGCTAGAAACCAGTTCCGATAGTGCTGGAACTACTCACGACGTAGTGAGGATAAGAGGCAAGCTTATATGACCACTCATTACAACAGTTACTCCAAGAAATGGTAAACACCAAGTGAAAGTGGATGATAAGCCAAGCAGATGATGATGATGGAAGAGAGAAAACAATGCTCATTATGTAGAAGTAGGTTGATAAAAAGTGCCAATAAAAATGGTGGAATCCTCCTGGGGTACGACTAGAAAAGAGATGAAGAAGAAGACTTGTGGCTTAGATTCTAGGTCATGGTGGTTTAGAAGGAGGAATTCCAAAAATGAGTAAAGAATGACTGCATGGAAACCAAGATTGAAAAATGGCATGAACTAGGCTATCCATGAGTGAGTAAGATCTACCACGAAGTGACGATGTGCATAAAATAAAGCGGCTAAAGTCGCAACTTGATGGGGTCAAACTTAAGGAAACAATATGGCATTGATGGTCAATAATGCATTGGTGATGGCGAAAATGACGTACCCCTAATTGCTAGGTTAAAGAGAAATGTACCTAAGGTCTATAGCATGTCACAATTGAAACACAACCATATGATGTAAAAACCATCCAAAAAGACTAGAACAATGGTTAAATAACATAATGAAAGAAATAAACATGCTTGAGGTAAAAATAGAACCATATTTATTTATTTTTTGGATTTTATAATTTTTTATTTTATTTTTGGCATAGTAAAGGTATGAAAAATACTTACATCACACACCAAATGAAAAAAGAGATAAAGCATCACACTCCTATGTACAGTTTGTACAAGTGCAACTCAGTCTAATAGGTCACATCAAAGTGTTCCCATAGTTGGGAACATGCCAAGGGTTTCTATATGCGAAGTCATGGAAGGTAAAGTTACCATATGTCTCACCAATGTGGGGCCATGCCAAAGGAAATTAAACAACCCAATCTAGAAAGGTTGACCATGCCAGGGATCTTGTGAAATATTCATGATCTCAAAATTAACCTGAGGACATAATGGAGGATCAAGACATAAAGGATATAGATGATTCTCATCAATAGGTGGTAAGGAGTTTGGAAATTCATTGGCAAATTCGGTAGTAGAATCCCAAGACTTGACTTAATCCATGGGTGGCACTTCCAAGGAAGGACGAGGATATGTCCCATGGGTTAGTTCAATATTTAAGTTGCCAAGTTGTACCTTATCCAATTTGGAAAGAATAGAGGCATGAGGAGGCATCATCTCCTAGGATTATCATAGGATAGATCCATGGCCTCTAATTTCACTAGCCGAGGGTGTTTTTCATTGAGAGAGTTATGTAGAACAAGCAAAGGGATGGCCTGTGTGAGCAAAGGATCCTGATAATATTCCATATTAGGATGGAGTTTCTAACTAGCACCAGGAAGTAATGACAAGACTATTAGAGAGGAAATCTCTTACACAATAGGTGATGAAGGGTGCTCACTAGCTTGATAAATTTCCATAGAATCGAATGACACTACCCACAGATCAGGAGGTGTATGGGGTACACAGGTGTGGGAAGAGAAGATATGGAAGAGAGAAGTGGTAGGAGTATAAGGAGTGTTGAGAGGAAGGAGTTGAGGAAAAGATCTCATGAGAGTGGAAATTGTAAAGAGGCCATCTCCAACACTTTGAAATTGACTAGGGTGATCTCCCATGAGTTGCACAGAATTCCCCTGGTGGAAATTTGGGCCACTGGCACACAATAGTCAAGCTGATCGATAGTCACAATTTTTCCTTCATGAGGAAATAAAAGGACAGGAAATATAGATGAGACCTAATGGAAGAAGTGTCCCCAGACAAAAACAATTATTAATTAGGAAAATAAATTACGTAATAACTTTGCAAGAGTTTACACACACACTCCAACACAATTGCAATAAGGAGAATGAGCTATATATAAGCTCAATGTTCTAACCTATTCTAGTGATGGGCCACTTATTAAATTAACAAGTGCCCATTTACAATAAATGAAATTATAACCAATATACTAACTCTACTCCTAAATTGGAGCATAAGATATGACACTTTTCTAGATGTTATATCCTTTACAACAATATTCTATTTCTATTTGTCTCCAATATTTAATTAAATATTTTAAATAAATAAATATTCTATCCTAACTTTATGAACTATGAATTATGTATTTTGGATCATCTAACATTCCCCCCTATGATCCAAATATACATTACAACAGATACCAAGTTCATCTCTGAACTTAGTAAATTTGATCCTACCAATTGGTTTTGTGAAAATATCGGAGACATGACCTTCTGAAGGAGAATAAACTGGCTTGATGACGTTCTTGGCAATGAGGGATCTGATGTGATGATACTTGGTGTCCACATGATTTTTTTTGGAATGAAAAAATGGGTTCTTGGTAAGATTTATGGCTGACTGGATGTTGATGAATAATGATGTAGCTTCTGCTTGAGGAATGCCCAAGTCCTGCAAAATTATGTGTGACCAAAAAATTTCACATGTTGCTTCCCATGTTGATATGTATTCTGCTTCGGCTAAAGAAGTGGCCATTGTAGCTTGTTCCTTGCAACTCCAAGATACTGTAGCTGACCCCATGTTCATTAAGTAACCTGAGGTTGATTCTCGATCATCAATACTTCTAGCAAATTCGACATCTGAAAATACACCAAAATATTTTGTTCCTTGGATATATCAAACAACCCTTTTGGCTACTTTTCAGTGGCTATCGCGTGGTTCGTGCATAAAGCATGAAAGAATATTAACTGCATAAGATATATATGGTCGAGTGGTTATCAAATAAATCAGGCTGTGAATCAACTGTCTATAAGTAGTGTTGGCCACCATTTCCCCCCTTCAAATTTTTAAAGTTTCGAGTTTTGTTCCATGTGGATAAGAATGGGGTTGGAATCCTGCATTCCAAATCATTGAAGAACTTTTGCTGCATACTTACTGTGAGAAATGAAAATATGATGTGGATGTTGGAATAATTCAACTCCAAGATAGTAGTAAAGTAGTCCCAAATATGTCATATAAAACCTACATGTAACTCCTTTTTCACTTGTTCAATATGATCATCACCGTTTCCAGTAATGATCAAATCATCTACATACATAATAAGTATCACTTGATTTTTACCCTGTTGGTATACATAAAACATGTCATCAGATTCACTTCGTTGAAAGCCAAATTTTTGAAGGTATTCATCCATTTTGGCATACCAAGCTCATGGAGCTAGCTTTAAGCCATAAGAGCCCTCATCAATTTGCAAACTTTATGTTCTTGTCCTTCAATATCAAAAATTGGTGGTTGTGTCATATACACATCTTCCTGTAAATATTTGTTGAGGAAAGTACTTTTAACATCCATTTGATGAACTTTCCATCCTTTCTAAGATGCTAATGCAAGTGTTAAGAGGATGGTGTTCAATTTAGCTGTAGGAGAAAAGGTTTCCTCATAATCAATCCCTTCCTTCTCTGCAAAACCCTTAGCAGCAAACATTTCTTTGTAATTGTCAATGTGTCCATTTTTCTTGTACTTAGTTCTATAAACCAATTTGCATTTGATGGATTTAACACTTTGAGGACAATCAACAAGTTTCCAAGTGTTGTTTGCTAGCACTGTTTATAATCTTCAACCATAGCCTATTTCCATTCTTTATTTTTTACTACCTCTTTGTATGTGGAGGGTTTAGTAAAATTATTCGTGATCAAAGAAAAAATTACGTTATTCCTAGTTGACCCCCTCATCCCTATTTTATTTTTGTCATTAGGTCTTACATCTTTCATATGTTGAACAACCCATTTTAGAAATTCATGTTCATTTATTTGAGATTATGAAATGTCACCATCATTATAAAGAGGATTAATGTAAATAGAGGTATGTTGATCAACTACAGATTTTGGGGGCAGAGAATCATTGTCAGAAGAACTGTTGCTACTAGGAGATTTTGATGAACTTCCAGAAGACCCAAACTGTGTTGGTGAAGTAGATGGACTGGATGAATCATCTTCAGAGGAAGGAAAATGAAGTTCATAAGAATTTTGTGAATTTTGTTGCTCTTGAATGTTTCCTTTCCTTTTATCTCCTTTTGTTTCCAATTTTTGAAGAAGATTTTCTATTTATTCAGCACTCTTACTCCCAGTTTTGTAAAAAATTACATCTCTGCTGACAATGAATTTTCCATTTGACAAAATCCAATACTCATTCTTCTCATCTGAATATCCAATCATCATGCATTTCAAAATTTGGCATTCAAGCTTAGTTTGTTTTTCTTTTGGAACTTAGGCATAACACACAGAACGAAAAACTCTAAGGTGTTTAACTTTAGGTGTGAAACCAAACCATGCTTCATAAGGTGTGATTCCATCCAAAGAAGCAATGGGAGACCTTTTCTTTAAGTAAACGATTGTATGGATAGCTTCTACCCAATAAATAGGGCTTAACGTTTTAAAATTTAACATTGATCTCGTCATTCCTAAGAAAGTGTGATTCATTCTTTCTACTACTACTTTTTGCTATGGAGCATAGACATTTGTAAGATGTTGTTTGATCCCATTGTCTCTGCAATAACTTTGGAATTCATTTGAAGTGAATTCTCCTCCATTGTCAGTTCTAAGAGTGCCAATCTTTTCTTTGAATTTGTTTTCAACAAGTTGATGAAATTTTTTAAACTTTTCAAATGCCTTTGGCTTATGCTTCAAGAAGTAAACCCATGTAATTCTGCTGAAATCATCAATGAAGAGTAAGAAATATTTACAACCTCCTAGAGAAGCTTGCAAGGGTCCACAAATTTCACTGTGTACTAATTGAAAATGTTTGTTTTCTCACCATGATCTTGTTGGGAAAGTATCTCGACTTTGTTTTCCATAAATGGAATCTTCACATCTTTCATTTTATTTCTTGAAGATAGGAAATCCCTTAACCATTCCCTATTTTTGCAGTTGAGAGAGACTGTCAAAGTTTAGATTTCCATATCTCACATGCCATAATTTGATAGGTGAAATTTTGTGCTTGCTGCCCCTGTAAAGTCTGAATTCCTTGGAATAATTGTTCCTTTCATCCTTCACAATTTTCCATATTCATACCATGTCATCACTGTTTTCATGCTCTGTTTGACTAAATTAATTTTAACTAGACCATCCTCCAACACCACGTGATGTCCAGCTTGTCGGATCGAGACTAAAGGCAACAAATTATTTTTAAAGGTGGGTACATACCATACATTTGAAATCAAACTTTCTCCAATGTCAGGAAGATAAAATTTAACAACACCTTTTCCATAAGGAGCATGTTTTGTATCATCAGCAAGAAATATTGAACTAAGGTGGCATGGTTGGAAGTTCCAAAAGAATTCTTGTTGAAAAGTCATGTGTTGAGTTGCTCCTATATCTAAAATCCATGCATCTTCATAATCACTTCTAATAAAAGTGGAAACTAATGTTGTTGATTTTGAGCTTTGACTTGTGAAGACATATTCTAAAACATCATCATCTCAATCATTGGAAAATTGAGCTGTGTTTGATGGAACTTTGGAATTCTATCAATGGAAGTTCCACAATCTTCTACAAAATGGCCCACTCTATTACATATTCTATAGACAATTTGATTCGATTCTCTACCTCTTCCATGATACTGTCCTTTGCTTCTTCTTTGACCTCTACTTTGAGTTTTCCCTCTGCCTTGACTTTGGCCTCTTTCTTGATTGTTTCCTCTGCCTTGGAAGTTGTCTCTATTTTGAAAGTTTCCTTTACCTTGACTATTTCCTCTTCCTTGAAGGTTTCTTTTGCTTTGGCATTTTCCAGGACCATGTCCACTATATGCTGTTGGATGTTGATTGAAATTTCCTCTTCCTCTTCCTCTACATCTAGAACTATCAGTTGATGATTTACTTATGACATATTCCCTTTATTTCTTCTCCCAAAAGTTTTGTCATATTTAGCTAACAACTCACTTAGCTCATCAAGCATTAATTTTTCTAACTTTCCTGTGACTTCTAACTTTCCTTGTAAGAAGAAGGTAATCTAGAAATTACAATTGTGGTCATGAAACTATCATCTACTATTTGAAATCAAAATTTTACTATTTATTGCTTAATATTTTTAATCCTAGAGATATATTCAAGGACATCTCCCGCTTCCATTAATTTTTTTTGAAGCAAATTTAATTGCAAATGAACCTTTTTTTATTCAGGTTGTGTATCAAATAGATCTTTGAAAGTACGCAAAGCAAACCATGCATCCAAGGTTTTTCAATATGAATATAAATCTCATAACTAATTGAAGACTTTATAAGAGCTAGTGCCTTAGCATTTTTAACTTCCCATTTTGCAAGTGAATTTACATCTATGGGTTTATTAGGCTTCATGTCTCCATCACATATGTCTTTCCACAATTCATTATATATTAGAATGCTTTCAATGAGACATTTCCATGTCTTGTATCATTTTACCCCTTCAAGCTTATCATAATCAGAGAACATATTAACTAACTTTGACATTGTAGTGTTGAAGCTTTGCACCAAATGACTCAAGCGCAAGAAAACCAATATTAGCAACATGTCACACAAACCATGCCATGGAAAAAAATAATCTATCATGGCTTTGCCTTGGCCCTCGTATAGTCGTTGAAGGAGAAAAATGACTGAGCTTTGCAATTGGATCCAGTCAATTCCTTTGAATTTTTACAACGTAACTTTCAAAATTTGACTACTTACAATGCCCTTGCAATTTTTTATGAAAAAAATACTCTAACCCCCACCTCAAAATAAAAAATTAATTTGACTTACAATGTCACTCTTATCTCTCAAAAATAAAAAAATTACAATAGATTCTCCTTATTACTCCAAAAATTACAAATGACTTTAATACTCCACAAATATTACAAAATCCTTGCTACTCCAATAATAATAAAAGATTACATAAAAATATATTCCTTATCTCTCCATTTAATTACAAAATTTAAAATCACTTTATAAGAATGATTTAAATATAAAAAAACTTTACTTTCCCAACTTTTCAACTTTTCAAGTAAAAGCATTTTACTTTCCCAACTCTTTCAAACATGAGGTTAAACACTTAAAGTCTGGAAAAATGATTGTCCAATTTAAACTCCACTCTATTGAAATAAAGAGTTATGACCTTTTATATTCAATTATGCTACCTTTGATTGTGATGTAGCTAATTTCTACTTTCCAGATATCTTCCAGGCAAGAAGCAAGCAACTTTCAGGTTGGCGATTTCCACAATGTTTCTTCCATGCATGTTCTGCAAACTGATTCACTACTAGCTAAGTCAATTTTTGATGGATGGAGAAATATGGGATGGAGTTATTGATGGAAGGATGAAGTTCCTCCTTCAATATTTTGAATCCAAATTTGTAAATTTGGATTTGAATGTATAGTCAATAGTTGAAGAGCAGGAATATGTTTTGTGGTTGCAGACGTTTTGGGTAGAAAGGCACCATTTCAAATAATTGAAGCGTGGCTATAATTTTTACATGGAGATTGATGTTACTCTCGTGTTCTAACTGGAAGAATTGGCTCAACGCAACCCTATTCGATCACCATTAAATCGATGTTTCTCATCAGTCGTGGTGATTTTATGTATTCCATTATGCTCCTTCAAAGTAGATCTCTATTATCCTTTGATGTCAGTGTGCACTAGGAGGAGAAATAATTTGGTTTGCTCCGTGATGAAAAAGAGAGCTAGTGGTCATATAATACATGCCACGAGGGCTGAAAAGAGCCTGACAATGCTTCCCACTGCTAAAAACTTCAACTTCTAAAGTGGTGTTAAAGATATGGCACAATGCTGATACAATTTGTTTTGATGTGGATAGAACTATCTGCAAAGATGAGGGAATTGATGAATTGGCAGAATTTTGTGGTGCAAGAGAGGATGCAGTTGGGTGTGTTAACTGGAAGGAGCACAATGCAGTATGGTGGCTAATGCATTGTTGGATGAAAACGCATAGAGGAGGTCTAGAAACTAAGTAAAAAGCAAAGGAGGTATTGTAGTGGGATCTTTAATCCCACATAGGTTGAGCTTAAAAATATCATTAAATGCAAAGAGATCAGTGAAACTATTGACTTGCCTCACTTGATGAAATAGAACTTACAAGGAAATTTTGATAGTCAAGAATTTTTTTTTTTAAACAAAAAAAATTGATTTTCGGATTTAAAATTCTAAAATCAATAATAATAATCAAATTTATTTTCCTTTTAAAAACAACTGGACAATTTGCATACCAATCATTGGATGGTAAATTGAATTGATTTTTCCAAGACCTTGTTGAGTTGGCATCTTCTCCTAACATCAACTGCATTACTGGAGCTATGATACCACAATAATGGTAGAAGTGCCCTCAGACACACAATTTTATTAATCGGGAAAAGAAATTACATAATAATTTTGCAAGAATTTACACACACACTCCAACACACTTACAATTAGGAGAATGAGTTATATATAAGCTCAATGTACTAACTTATTCTAGTTATGGACCACTTATTAAATTAACAAGTTTCCATTTACAATAAATGCAATTCTAACAAATATACTAACTTTACTCCTAAATTGGAGCCTAAGATACGACACTTTTCTAGATGTCATATATTTTACAATGACGTTCTATTTCTAAGTGTCTCCAATATTTAATTAAATATTCTACATAAATTATATTCTATCCTAACTTTGTGAGCTATGAATTATGTATTTTGGATCATCTAACAAGTCTACTGCAGTCATGGCATAAAACTAGCTACGACCAAGGAGTACGTTATAGTCCAAAGGAGTGTTGATGACTTCATCATTGACATATAGAGTTTTCCCTCCAAACTCAATGGAAAAATTTAGAATAAATGCTTTAGGTACAAAGTTGTGACCATCAAAGGCTTTGAGAGTGGTGTTGGATGTGGAGAGCACCAGAGAGGAAAGTGACTTCCAGCAGGATACTAACATAACACACATGGAAGAACCTTCATCCATTAAAGTGTGATGAATATTTTTGGTGAAAATTTGCACAATGATTTGAAAAGAAATCTGATGGGAAAGGTGAGGAGAGGCTTTGTCGGCATTAAAGGAAGGAGACTTGAGTGAGATAGATCAAGTCCACCAATGGTAGAAAACAAGGCTTTGCACTACTAAGAACTACTTTGCAAGACCTCCAAGGCAGACATGGCACAAGGAGCCTGGGGAAGATCTTCAAACAATAATGTAACGTTGAGCGATCCTTGTAGAAGGATTGTGTGTTGTCTTACAAATAACACCCTTGGTGGGGTGATAGAAATGTTCGACATGCTTATCTAAGGTGAGATGTTTAGTGGAGGTAGGTGGAGCTCGTAAGTCCTTAGAGAGAGAATTCGACTCAGGAACATCATATGATTTATCTCAAGTAGTAAAATTTACATCTTCCTTGCACCTAAAGACGTATGAAGTATGGGGGGGATGAGAAGATGACCCCTCATTACCCCTTAGTGGAGGTAGGGAAGGTAGAGGACGTTGAGCAACCATCTGTCACTGAGGTTGTGCAGGTAACAAATGAGCCAAAACAACAAGCTGTTGAGTAGATGGTGGTGAAAGAAGCCTATGAACTTCATCCATTAGAGGGAACTCATGAGGGAGGTGGCCACCTTGAAAAATTTTACAAGGGAATTTGATTTTATGACGGAATTCACTGATGCCCCCTCCCTAATTCTAGGGGTTCTTTTCAGGTTCCTAAGCATTTTAGTTATTTTGTTTATTCTTCTTATTATGTTTTCTACCACTAGATTGATGGTTGTTCTTCAGTTGAGTGGACTTCACCATAAGAATGTAAGTGGAATCCTTAGGAGATAATTCTTTAACTGAGCCAGCCGCACTTGCTAGGTCTTGAGATGTTATAATAAATTTCCCAATATTGGAGACAAGTTGGATCATGGAATTAGAAACAAACCAGATCATGCCATCGAAATGTGGGCCAAAAACATGTTTGGGAGGGTCAATAGAAGGCCTAGGGGCATTAGGAAACACTTCATAGAACGTACCCGACTGCAAATATATAATATCCAACTGTTGGGCAACTGAAATGGCTTGTTCCTTGGTAACGACTCGAAACATGGACACATATTTGTAAATATGGGGTTGAAAAGAACGAATGAACCATTTATGTAATATTTCATCAAGTAACTTGGTTCTCACTAACCTCTTGTGATGATGCCACTCACGAATGTGATCAGAAATTAATGTGGCATCATCATGTTTGAAGTTAGACAAGAGGTCAGAGTCAATATCATATCGAGTAGGAAACTAGAAGTGTATCAAGAAGGTTTGAGGTAGGGAGGAAAAGTCACCGTAGGATGCAACATCTAACTCGATATACCAATTTGCGACATCCCCAATTAAAATAAATTAGAATAAGTGAAGTTTAATACAATCATCCACCAAAGAATTAGATAAGCACCATAAAAGATAGGTGGTAGTGTGAGTGGATGGATTCTCCTTAGGCTTCCCTTCAAAATTGGGAATATATGATGACAATTTGGTGGGCATCGATGGCCACTAGGGATCATGACAGATGGGTTCATTAGTCAATTTCTTCAAGTCCAGTAAATCAAGAGATGATAGGAACACATTAAGGGGTTAACTAAATGGATCATAGGTAGGATAAGTGTTGGTCCCCAATTTTGATCATTTTTGTTTATGATAAACCCACTTATTTACCATCATTTTCCACCTCATTCCACTTAATTATGCCTCATTTTACCCTTATTTTTCATAATCAGGTACTTAGATTAAGTTTTTCAATGTTTATAAATTTTAGTAAAAATGGGGTTTTAGTGTATTTTTTGACAGAACTAAACCGTAATGCCTCCATTTAAGTCATACTTGTAGGACATCTGGGCATGAGCTAAGCATAGATATGGAAATCATGGGAAAGAAGGATGGACATGTACCTATTGGTATGGTCAAATCGAGCTAAAATAGGCTCAGTAAACTATGGTCAAACATAACCTATTGTTCATAAATTCCCTAGGAAATAGGCCAAATTTAGTATTTTTTTGGATTTTTCAAATTTTGTGTAATTGAATGGATGGATTAGACCAAGATAGATGAGATTAGGACAGATATTACTATTAGAGACTTTTTAGTCAAGTTTTTTTATTACTTCTGTATTTAATCCAAGACTATTGAATGCTTGAGAAGGTAGAATTTGTATAATTTGATATTTAGACTCTTTGAAGACTGAAAGTTAATCGAAGAACCTATTTCATTTTCTTTTGTTGTTCATGATTGGTGATTGACTGAAGTTTTTGTAGCTGATATTTCTTCAAGTGTGCAAGGCAAGGGTGGAGGGTCCCCACACCAAGCTAAGTGCACTTCTTGGTTAATTTAGCATAAATTTTCATAAACCAGTTTTTGCTTCAGACGTATTTAGATGTGTAAAGTTTTATTATGATTATGGGATGAATATGGGTTTAATTATAATCTGGACATGAAGGAACAAACAATAATTTAAGTTAAATTCTCCTTTTATTTGATCAAGAATTATAATTGAAATTCATCCTCTTTTCCTTGTTCAAAATTACTTTTAAATTTCTAGTTTTAAAGCAATGGTGACAATGATAAAATAGAATTGTGGAGAAGGATAGCCTAGATCTCCTTAGTTAGGATCATCTTCTCTTACATATTCTACATCATAAAATGTTGTTAATTAGTGATTTCTCTTCATGGAAGTAATATTGTCGGGAAGGACAACCCAGTTCTCCTAAGCTAGGAGCCTCATCTTGCATATAATGCATTTCCTCCAATCTTTATATTTCATCTTCTAGAATTCACTATAACTAAGATCCATATACTTTGGACATGCTTCCAAGCTTACAAGCCCAGTTTGATAATTAAATACTTGTGTTAATTTGCATAGTAATTTGACCCAACAATAAGCCCCTAACAAACCTTGTGGGTCCTTGATGTAAGGAGTATAATTATGCATTTGTTGTTTAAAGAAAGGGTTCACGATGACACAAGACTACTCTGGGCTTGAATGATTGGTAAATGGATGTTGCCCCCCGGGGTATCTACGTCTAGAGAGGAAAGGACCCGAAAGATCATGGTTGATTATGTTGTTGTACCCAGGAGTAAAAGAAGGAAGAATCTACGTGGTAGGACCAACATAAGGGGGATAGTACGTGTCAAAGATGACAGTGGAAGCATGGCTTCCCCTAGGTAGCCTAGCCCATCCATGAAAAGTACTGGTAGGTGGTTCCCCTCCAAAGAGCTAATTGTACCAAGTGTGTGGCATACTAGAAGAAACATTTCCCCCAGGCTAACCAAGAACAACTAATGATCCCCCCCACATATTTCTAGAAGTAATTGTGCCTAAGTGAGGAACAAGAACTAGCTGTTAAGAAAAGTTAGGTGAAAGGATTCCTGATCCTACCAAATGACTTGGTTTAAGCACCATCGTCAACATTGTTGGGTTGTGTTATATTCTTTCCACGAATAACCTACGTAGTGAACCGGGGGGGTGGAGCCCCCCCTTCATTGTGCCGATTGTGCAGTGGGGGGTTCATAGGGGGGGCGGAAGTCCCCCTTGTCCGGGGGGTTTGAAGGGGGCAGGTATCCCCCCTCTATGGGGTCCGGGGCAACAGCCCGGGAATTTTTTTTTTGGACCCTATACTAGGTTGGGCGAACCTACCTATGGTTTTCAGTCCATGGTTTTGGACGCAATGGTTTTCGGTCCATGGTTTTGGACGCGATGGTTTCCGGTCGATGGTATTGGATGCTTCGGCATGTATAAATATGTATTATAACATTGAAAGGAACATAATGAAAAATCAAGATGGTAGTCCCGATTTTGGGATCCAGGGGAAAATCTCTGTGCATATGTGTTTTATGTGTTATGCTCTTGCATTCTTTATTTTCTTTGTTTTAGAATTCGTATGCAGGTAATTTCTGTACAGGGTTAAAACCTACAAACATAGGAGATGGTGTGGGCATGGAAACATTAGAGAAATTTGTAGGAGCAATAGATGAGACTAGTGGAATGCCCCAAGAAGAAGTGAGAGGTGTGGATGAAGGAGTAGGTGTAGCCATGCTAAGAGACAGTAATGATGAAATGGTAGCCGACACTATTGTTGAAAAACGTAAGAAGGTCTTAGGCTCCTTCATAGGATAGATAAATGAAAAAGGTACGTAAGTGTAGGCTGGTGTAGAAACATCATCGTTCATCCACAACAACTTAGGTCCTAATGGATTAGTCAAAGGTGGGTTGGAAGGAGCAATAGAATTGTCCACCAAAGTCTCAACAAAAGTCTAATCAATACTAGAAGGACCAAGTATAGACTCCAAGACTATGTTTTGGTCTAAATATTGAGCACTGATAGTAAGTCTTCGTGCAGAAGTAATAAGTCCACCTCATTCAGGAGGAAAACTGTGAAGATTACGTGACTATTGACGAACAAATTCAACCATGCTGACAAATTATAAATTAAACATGATTATGTTAGTGTAAACAAACTAGGGAAAAAACCACTTATTCAGACCAAACAAAACATACTAGAAATGCCCTAGAATATAGCACATAAAAACTAGAATATAAAGAAGGTAGTGATGGAATAATTATACTATCAACCTACTTCCCAACCCTTTTAGCACCGAACTCATCACACGTTCCCTCACAAAATGTGGAACATCCCCCAAGAGGATTGAGAGTATGACTAATATGTATCTTAGGTACAAAGAAGACAACCCCGACCTTGAACTTCTGTATGATCCTTAAGAAGATAAGCCACTATGGTGACCATCGATAATAACATGAGCTGGGGAAATATTCACAGGACAAATCCGCATGCAAGGGTAGGACACTTGAACCCAAGAAAGGAGACAAGACTGAAACTCCCTTGATAGTTAACTCCCAAGTGGTCCCCAAGCGTTGTAACAAACACTAATCACACCATTTGTATTTGTGAAAATTCCTTTATATCGCGCCACCTAAAACTAAGAGAAATGGGTCATATCACCCCACCTAGCCTCACTGTGACCTCGTGGTTGACCCTTTTGTGAGGAGGACTTCTTAGACCGCACTACTGCAAATGGATTAACTCCCTACCAAAAGTTGCTAAGTTGATTTTGTAGTCTTAGAGCAGTTAACTCACACTCCTATCTCCAAGGTCCTACCCTAAGCTAACGTTGGTGTATTACCAATAAAAATAAAATATGAATCTAGTTAATTTTATTTTCATGTTGATTTTAAGTGGATTTTCTTGATGCTAGTAGAATGCAACATGAAACTGAGACAGTGTGAATGACCCTTTGTTAGTCACCCTAATGCACCTATATGTAAGTTTCATTTTCGCTTCGATGAATGCTAACTATAGGAGGGTAATATTTTTCATAACACACCAATTCATATTAAGATTCACCTCTCAATAAATCTTCTTAAATGCAAAGTATCCCAAATTTTGTGAATTATTGACCCAAAAACAAATGAAAAATAAAAATCAAAGTAATTCAGAAAAGACCAAAGAAAATTTCCCAAGAAAGAACACAAAGCACTCCAAAAGTGTCACAACTAAGAAAACAAAGCCCAATCAAACAAACAAACTCAAAGAAATCAAACCAAAAGGCGAAATTGAAAGGAAGAAGGAAATGTCAAAAGCTAGGGCTGTAGCATAATGTCAACTAAGGCCAATGTTCTACAAAGGTCAAAACCAGAATCAAGAGGCAAGAAGGCCTAAACAAGATTAAATGAGGGTGATACAAAGAAATGAAAACACACTCAAAATAGATTTTCTAGATGAAAATTGCACAACCAATCACAAAACCACCAGTTGTGACGAAAATGACCAAAAGAGGGTTAGATCCAGCTATTAAGATGAAGGTATAGAGTGAGTAAAAATAAAAGTAAATACTTCAAGAAGATTTTTTTTGTTTTTTAAGGGCTAAAATCCTGGACATAAGCACAACATAAGGAATAGAGCGGTTGAACGCTCTCTCACTAACTGCAAGAAAGAGATTGGGATATCTTGGATGCATGTATGCTTCCTTGTGGGAGCATCTGGGGATAAAAAGAAAAAAAATTCCCTAAAAACCTGCCTCAAGCTGAGAAAAAAAGAAAATATTCAGACAATAATCCTTGAAAATAGCCTAAACTAGTAGGAAAAAGAGGAGAAAACTAAATCAACCAGACAAGAGACACATCGATCAAAATTAGAGGCAAATAGGACACAAATAAAATAGGATCTCATTGAAAGCACCACTTCTATAGCATCTAAATTTGCAAGGGTTTGTTGCGCCATGATCTTATGTCCAAATTAGATCACTAGACAGAGAAATGAACACCAATATAATGATAAGCAAGCCCCAATGCTAAATGATGAATCATGCATCAAGTAGTGAGTTCTAAACTATAAGGAAATAAGAGCACACTTAACCTCGTTGCAGGTTGGGGAATGGTTTTGAGTTTGATACAGATTCTTGCTCTGAACTTGAGAGATCTACCTTGTCCACAGTTGATCTCAACCCCTACACACAATAACAACTAAATAAATGACAAATGGCCTTCCTCAGATGATTGTTAGATCAAAAAGTAATAGAATCAACCATATAAAATTTTGAATACAAATTCATATAGGGAAGGAACAGGTGTTTTCATTAATCATGAAAAACAGATTACAATGCTTATAACTTTTCCCCAAATCTTCCTCTCCACGATCTCACAAAGTTTCCCCACTATGACAAGGAAATGGTCATTAAGAGAAACACACAAGTAAGAAATACCTCACAAGCTCTCATTCTAGTAGCAAGATGTCAGCATAGACTCAACATCTCTATCTAAGAAAATCTAGTTCTCCAAAACTCTATCTCTCCAACTCTATTTCTCCAACTTCATTTCTCTGACTCCATCTCTTTGACTAGTCTGACCCTCTCAAATGATCCAATATAAATAGGTAGAAGAGAGGTCCCAAGAGGATGTATGTGGATGGTTCGGATGATGAGAAGTCATGGAAACTTCTAACTGATAATTCTTGGCCAGCTTGAATAGGTCACAAATCGAACTCGTCTTCTAGGGACTAAGGAACTCTAGAAGTCATCCCCAGTCGCTGGCACAAAAAGCAGTGAGAAAGGCCCTGGACGCTCCCATAAATAAGGGTTGGTAATGACTAGGACACTCCAGACATGCCCATAGGCCTCCATCCATGTGTCCAGGGGTCAAAGCCAAAATCACTTCCATAAAGAATGGTTGGGAGTGACTTGGAGATTCCAAAGACTCCCATAGGCCTCTATCCAGGTGTGTAGGGGTAAAATAGGAGAAAAAGTAGGTCCCATGTTTGGAAAACGTCAAACAACCATGAGGACTAAGGGTCACTGATCCACAGGGATAAATAATTTTAAAATACTTACCATCATAGTACCTCTCAGAAAAATACTTTTTGAAAAGTCTCTTAAACTCATGCCAACTCAACTACTTTGTCTTGATGCCTCTGATATGCTTCACATCTTCACACTAGGTATTTGAATTCCCTTTGAGACTAAAAATAGCTATCCTAGCTTTCATATTCTCTTAATGATCATGCATCTCAAATAAATTCTTCATCACAAGAAGCCATGCATTTGCATCTTCTGGTTTCTTCATCTCTCCATCAAAGGTAGGAGGCTTGGATTTCTTGAACTCATCCGAAAAATACTACGTCTCACTCCTCCTCTAAGGATGATGGGGATCATGACCATGATGTCTATCTGAACTACAACTAGAATAGAACCCATAAGCACCTCCGACCATTTCATCCCTGTGCAACCTATTTCTTCCATAAAAGTTGCTATCATATGCCCCATTAGTCCTTTTGTCCTGTCCATAATTAATTCATAGTTATCCCTAGCTCTGTAAATCTAATAAGCTCTAAAAATCACTACATTTACCTCTACTTTCTTTTCCTAAGCTCAGGCAAGCCTTTCCTATGATCGAATAATCATGTCATTATCGGCCTTGCAATTTATGATATCTTCCTTCAATCTTCTTAGTGTATCTGCAATGTTAGGAGAGTGCTCATATCCTTACTACTTAGATGATTAGTAATGAGATTCATGTGAACTATAATATACCATTTGTCTT
The DNA here is from genome assembly GCA_000404065.3 of Pinus taeda. Lineage (NCBI taxonomy): Eukaryota > Viridiplantae > Streptophyta > Pinopsida > Pinales > Pinaceae > Pinus > Pinus taeda. Next base: position 23,777 of record APFE030730362.1, read on the forward strand.
GTCATATACGATATTCTTCTTCCTACCAACCTACCATGTCATATAAACCAAATATAGACATAAACATACCTTAGTGAAGTTCAGGGGAGGCTTTCAGTTCTACACAATCAATTTGGATTAGCCAAAAATGTGTATATAATGAAATAAATACAAAAATCATCTCAACATCAGCATCATAGCTAAACAGTACTACAACTATGACCACATAATGCATGAATATCAAACATATCGACAAATAACACACATGCATAATAGTCACATCCTCCCATCACATACAAGTTTGAACCTGGAAGCTCAAATACCAATATGTAACCACTCCTCCAACATTTACCCAAATTCACCAGCTTGGTAGGGTAAACAAGATGAGTGTCACTATGTCATGACCCGACCTCCTAGTTCTAGTCAAGGAAGTGAGATCTCATGGAATAAGCCAAAAAAAACCAAACCAGGGATTCTAGAGGCCAAACCACCTCAACCCTCGACCACAGTGATTCCACCTCTATGGTTGGACATCACTAAAACCAACCATATTGGTCTCTACCCAAGTTTTCTAGGGCTCTAGGAGCTAGTAACTCAACCCACAACTTTCCAGGGCTCTAGAACATTTGTCGAACCTGGCTCTAGGGACTAGTAACTCAACCCACTAAGGGCTCCAGAGCATTTGTCCCAACATAGTCTCCAAGACTAGTAACTCAATGCAAGATATTCTAGGGCTTCCAAAGCATTTGTTCCAACCCACATCCATAGGGAACCTAAGAACCAATCATAAAAACAACAATTGGAAAAACCCACAACACCATTGATATCTAGGAACTAGAAAGGCAAGGTTAAAACCACTTTCAATCTAGGAAATTCTCCATGCCAATGACAACACAAAAACAAGGAATCATATGAATATACCATGGATCTAGAAATCAACAAGGAAATCATACATGCAACCTGTTACTAAAAAATAATTCCAATTGTAGTTGTTGATACAACTATTTCCTTGCACTTTCCTACCTTGCTTTGTCTTCTTTCTCCAATCCAAGTGAATGGCCAAGTGCTCCAAAAATTCTCCAATATTGCTCTAATTGTGCAAGAGTGTCATAGAATGAGAGAATGAAATGAGAGAGCAAAAATTGAACTGGAAAAAGCTGTGAATTGATCATCAAAAGCCTTTTTATCATTAAGGCCTTTATTTTCTTCATTTTCCTTGATTTTTCCTTCAATTTCCCTCTCATGCAAATATGTGTCTCTTCATCATTTAATTTTCTCATATTTTCCTTTATTTTCATAAATAAATGCTAATTAATTCCTCTTTTCCTCTGCCAATTCATTTTCCAATTCCATAGCCATTAATTACTCACAAGTGATGCCCCCTAAAGTATTTTTCCCAAAATTCTACTTGGAATATCTGTCTCATGACCTTGGTTGTATTTTTATTTACATGGAAAATCAACTAGGTGTTGTTTCAATGTCCTTGAACATAAAATCAAATAATAGAAACCATTCACCCAATTGAAACCTATTTTTTTCATGAACCTATCATGCCACATAGATATCTTATCTTATCTCATCCAACTCATTTATTTGAAAAGGTCTCTCTTTCTAGGCCTTTGATAGTTCCATTCCAAGTTGTTTTGTTTTTTTAGTGTTCGGATTTTTATTTCTATCAGAAAAAGCACCCTCTTTCCATAGATCATTTCATAGGGTGTACATCTAGTGGTTGTTATCCAAGTTTTCCCACAGGTCCATAAATTATTGGGAGCTTTATCAACCCAGCTGTTGAGATGCAATTTTACTGTTTTAGTGATGATAGCCTCAAGAAATTTATTATTCTGATCTACTTGTCCATTTTCTTATCGATGATATGTTTTCATGACTCTATGCTTGATGATGTTTTTTTCCATTAATCCTTCAAAAATCATATATGTGAACTAAATTTTTGTGTTGGTCACTATTTCTCATGGAATTCAAAACCTTGTGAAGATTTATTCATGAATAAATTCCATAATTGCATGTTTTGTTGTTGCTAGAACTACCTTGTCTTCCATCCATTTGGTAGTCTTTGTAAATGAGGATATAAGAATTCCAATGTGATAGGGGATTTATAGGTCCTACAAAGTTAATATACCATTTGTCAAAGGGCTCCAACACCACATGTGGTTGTAATGGAATTTTGTCTAACTCCATTGGCCTACCCATATGTTGGAATATTTCATACCTTTTGACATATTATTTTCCATCCCTAAAGATGTTGGGCCGATAATACCCTAAATGGAGTACATTATGCCCATTTATTTTGTCAAAAAATTATCCTCTACACAAACCATCATGGCATACCTTCAAAATTTCGTGAAGTGAAATTTTTTAATGCATCTTCTGATAGTGAAGTCAAACCTTGACTGGAAAAAGAAACAATCAATCCATGAGAATATCTCACTTTATCTAATTATCATCTATCGTTATTTTAGAGTCATATGATTTGACAATTTTCAAGCAACCAAATAGTTAGTAATATCTAAATACCATGGTGAGTTAGTGGCTACTATGAAAAGGAGCTCATCTGGAAAGGAATCCTCAATGAGTGGCTTATTTTCATTAGATGTGATTTGGGAAAGAAAATACAATACTATATTATCCTTTCCTAGTCTATTTAAGATGGTGATATCAAATTCTTGTAATAAAAAACCATTTATTAATCCTTCCATTAGTAATATCTTTGTTCATTAAATATTTGATGGCAACATAATCAATTTCTAAAATAGAAGAATACCCTATGAAGCAATGTTTAACTTTTTTGATAGAATGTATGATGGCGAGAAATTCCTTTTTTTTTATCATGTAATTCAATTTCATGGGTGAAAGGTTCTTTTAGTGAAGTAAATTGCATATATATAATTACGTTCCCATTTTCCTAGTAGAAATTTGATGTCGGTGTGATGCATTTATGGAGATGTTGAATATAAGGGATGAATTATGCCCTCTCAAAATAGGAGCTTGTGACACATGGAACTTATAGTCTTCAAAGGCATGATGGTATCCATCTATCCACGAAACCCAATTTTTTTGTTAAGTGATGTAAACAATGGATGAGTGACATGTGATAAATATTCAATAAAATGGCAATAGTATTTAGCATGGCCTAGGAAAATTCATACATCCTTCTATGAACATGCAACATATAGGAGAAGTATAACCTTTAATTTAGTTGGATATAACTATATACCTATTGTAGCTACTATAAATACCCCCAGAGTTTTCAACATCTTAACTTTTGGAGCCCTCATCAAAATTTTAAATGAACGAGCTACTTAAAATATTCTAAGTTTCTTTGCATATCAAAGGACTTATTAGAATATACCTCATCAAAATGAAATCACATTTTATATGCCCAACACACCTTTTATATCTAGTGCAATCACATATTCCATTGATAATATTTCATTGAAAATTTGATCACACAATTTCACATCATATCACACTCTAGAATGCAACCATGAATTTCTTTCATTTTCCCTCATACGTGTAAAGAATAACTATAAAAAGGATTTAAACCCATGGCTCATTTCATTGTGTCTCTATGTTATGAGGGATCAATGCAGGTTTATTGTATATGGCTTGTTGGGTAACTTAATTGATGTTAAATTACTTCATAAATTGTTAACCAAGGTTCGTGTTCTTATGAAGTGCATCTGAACAATATATGCTAGGAATTCTATTTTGGATGAAACTAATCAAACTATGGATGACTGTTAGATTAGATCAAATAATTACTACACACATGTTCTTTCCATTAAATATACTTCAAAACAAATTGAAATCCAAATGTTGAAGTGAATCCAAATTTAATCTATGAATTGAAACCACAACTTATTCTAATTGTAGAATGGCAATTGTATTTTCTAATTTGCATAAATGAAATCTTAATGATGTTTGTGGGAAATAAATCTTAATACTATTTTCATAATGGAAATAACTTGTAGAATGAAAAAAATCAAATTAAATTTCTTAAACAAAACATTGCAGCTTCAATTGATTACTAA
>APFE030730362.1:33941-58105 GCA_000404065.3 Pinus taeda
ATTTGGCACTAGAAGGAGGGTTGCCATTATATGGTAGGTCTATTTTCACATACTTTCCTTGAGGCATCCATCCAAGAAAACAATGGCTAAGGTTCACCTCCATGGAATCTCCTTGAGATTGAAGAGCCACCTCCACATAGTATGAACATGATTTTTAAGTCACCTACAATCATTTAAGAACTCTATCTCCAGTCACACATAAAGATCTGAGTAAACTCAAACTACTTCTGCTTACATCTATTCTCCCTCACAAACATGTGACCACAGAGAATACAACTTGTCGTTGTGTGTTAGGTAGTACACCACAAGAATTCATTAATTCCTCCTTGGATGATCTACAAAATTTAGTTGAGAAAATTCAAACAAAGGTGAAGAAGGATCAACCAATTCTGAAAAATATGAATGGCAATGCTGAAAATATTGATATACCAGATAATGAAGAGTATCGTGAGAACAAGAATGAGAACGAGAGTATGAATGAAAGAGAGAACAAGACCTTATATTTTTTTATGTGATGAGGAGAATAACCAAAATATGGATGATGATCAACATTTGGACTGGATGGCCCAAGAGCCACTTAATCTTCCAAGCAGTATGCATCCTTTACTCTGTCGTCTAGAAACTTTCCTCCCAAAATATGATCCAAATAAGTCTACTTCCATAGAAGACCATGTTAATAATTTTTATGCGCAATTAAGATTGTTGGATATACGATATGATGATGTGGAACATACAATTTTCTCATACACAATTTAGAATAAATTCATGATATTGTATGACAGTAATCCATGTTAGATCAATTAGTAATTGGGGAGAACTCAAGAATGTTTTGGAAAAGTTTTCAGAGTAAAAGACCCCATCTTTGTTGCTAAAGAATTAACCTAAAGATGGGAAATAAAAAGAAAGTGTAATATTTTAACCAATAATTTACCACCATATTGAATAAGTTTCCCACATATGTTCCACCACATGACTCTATCACTTTTGACTATTATACTACAACCCTACAAACCAATATTTACATGTTTTCTAATAGGGACAATAATTTTACTTTGAACTATATTTAATGAACCTTCATAGTGGAAGAGGGCCTCAAAGCCATTGTAGTGATCAAAATACAAGAATAATCAAAGGTTGTTGGTAAGAAAACTCAACCTTCCTTAAGAAAATCTAATGATAAACATGCTTTTTATTTGGAAAGCTTAACAAAAACCTCAACTAATGAAGTTTCTAATTTAAAGAGAAAGAGTAGTGAGAGCTCTTCATGTAGTAAAACATTCAAACCATTTTTCAAGAAAAATAATAATCAGCCAACCAAGTTAGCACAGAGTTTGAATGTGATTCAACTTGGGCATGGATAATTTCATGCGGAAACCCACTTTGAGAAAAAATTACCGTAATTGTTGCATAACATGATTGAAATGGCTAATGAAGTTATCAATGATTGGACCATTTAACATCAACTTGAATAGTTGAAATATGAAGAAGAGGCATCCTCACTCGAAGAAAATATTAATGCTAGAGAATCCAAATTCACATTGAGTCTAATTATAGATAATGAATTTCTAATGGTCAATGAAGCTTCAATTAGAGAAAATCCTCCTACTGAACCCCCTAATACATACAGTTTGAGGAGTAAGGGACCAATAGTTGTTCCTACTGTAGATTAGAAAAGGAAGACATTTATATGAATAACTATACCCCCTAATGATACCACTCAAAATTAAAATTCGAAATATTCAACTAGCATGAATTTCAAAAATACTTTAAGAAATGTTAAACCCAAGTCCAATACACTTGAAGTGGCTTACAAGTGTTCTCCATGAGCATCCACAACCTAGCCAGCCAAAGAGGAGAGCATGTCATATGATATGGACTACAACATCACTAAAGATTTGAGGAAGTCCCAAGATAATATGTCACTTTTTGAATTAGCTAAGTTTCCTAGGGAAAGAGAATTGATTGTTAAGACATTTGCATCAATGCCATCAACAATAGAAGTCACTTCATCATCTAAGTAATCATCTTCTAGGAAGTCTCAAGCCTCATTAAATATTGAATATATTGTGAATGCAACTAATGTTATTTTGAGATAGTGAGACACACATGAAGTATACAGTTTCTGAATTAGAGGCACCAAATGAAACTATCAGGTATTGCATGGGAATTCTTAAGGAATTGCTTATTAGAATCAAACATTGATTTCTATTAGGCATTGCCATCACCTATCTCATCAGATACACAATTCAAACTCCTTCCTTTTCCTCTAGTTAGTGACAATGGCTCTTGTGTCATAGATGTAAATATTTTTCATTTAGATACTAACCATGTTAGTACTAACCGTTGGACTTTGTATTATGATGGATTGAAAGTGAAAGATGGAGTTGGTGTGGGCTATATCCTTCTTGACCGTAAGAAGAACAAGTATGCGCTTCCATTTCGTTTGGAGTTCGAATGCGCCAACAACATTGTAGAGCATGAACCATTAAATATTGGATTGAAGAAAGCTATCAACTTGAAGATAGAAGACCTAATTGTAATAGGTGATTATGATATTATTACTAAGAAGGTACATAGTACTATTCATTACATTTCACCTAATCCTAATAACTACAAACGGGAAGTATGGAGATTAATGTATTCATTTAAATATTTTGATATTAAATTGGTACCAAGAATTAATAATGCAACAACAAATACTTTATCGAATGTGGCTTCTAGATTCACATAACTTAGGGATGGTTTTTATATAGAAATAATTTATAAACCTTATATTCCATATAATGTGACTAAATTTTGTGTGTTTAATGATGATCAATAGATCTTGGATTTTCTAGCCAATGTAGATATATTAAAAATTATGGTCATTGATGAAGACAAACATGACAAATCTCTAGAAGAAGGGGTTAATGTACATGACAACAATCCAATGCCTAAGGGTGTAGCTTCATTAGAAAATAAATCAGAATTGTAGAATTGTTTTAAAGGACCTCCTAACATGAAAAACTAGAGTTAAACACTATTTCATGAACATATCAATCTAGGGACAAATGAAGACCCCAAGTATGTTAATCTCTGTATGTGTTGTTCTCCTCAAGAAAAATGGGTTCTTATACAATTATTCAAGTGATACCAAGATGTATTTGCATGCACTTATGAAGATAGTAAGACCTATAAACAAGTATCATCGAACAAGTAATTCTAATCGAGGAAAAAGGTTAAGAAAGGTAGATTTTATTCTTGAACCCATAACAAAAAAGGAGTTAAAGAAGTTTCTAGATTCCTAAATTGTCTTCAAAGTTAGACATTCCACATGCGATTCAAACATATTCCTGGTAAGGAAGAAATATGGGGAAATTAGATTATATGTGGATTTTCATAATCTCAATAGAGTTTCAGATAAAGATAATAATATGATCCCATCTATGGAACAAATACTCCAGACAATATCTATTTCTGAGAAGTTTTCACTAATGGGTAGGTTCTTTAGTTATAATCAGGTATTGGCAACAGATCCTAATAGACATAAAATAACAATCACGACTAAATGGGGTTCATTTTCTTTTATACACATGTCATTTGGGCTATCTAATGTAGGAGATACCTTTCAAAGGGAGATGGATATTTCATTTAGAGGGTTGATTGGTCAAAGTGTAGTGGTCAATGTTGATGATGCTATGATTTTTTTGAAGAAAATATTAGATCCCTTACACGATTTAAGACAAATTTCGAGTGATTCAGGAAGTACAACATATTTTTTAATACAAATAAAATAATTTTTTCATTGTCTAAAGAAAATCTCCTAGGGTACATATTTGGAAAAAGTTGTATGAATGTTGATTCCAAATGTGTTAAAACTATTACTCTCATTCCATATCCTATTGCTAATAAAGCAATGCAATGATTCCTTGGAAAAATAAAATTTCAAATTTTATTTTAGATTATGCACAAATTGTTAAATGAGTATAAGACATGATAAAGAAGGATGGAGTTTACAAATGGAATCAAAAGGAAAATAATATTTTTCCAAAATTAAACAAGTGACCACCAAATCCCTAGCCCTTTTCATCCCTAACTTTGACAAGGATTTCATGCTCTATACCTTTTCCTTGGATTCCTCATTTGCCACCATTCTTAATCAAAAGAATGTGAAACAAAATGAGTAGCATATTTTGTTCATGAGTACAGGCATGTAAGGGTTAGAGCTAAACTACCTGGATATGGAAAAACAATATTATGCGGTATACAAAGAAGTTAATAATTTCAGGCTTCCAAAAAATCGTAACATAGTATTCATTGCTCATCCAATTTAGGTTTTTATTTGTATAACAAGAATTAAGGGAGTGAAGGGCCAACTGGATGGCCTTTTTGCAATAATGCAACTTAAAATTCAAGCCAACTCATATAGTTAAAGGATATGTCCTATGTAATATTTTCATTGAAGCTATAAATAACCACAAAGAAGATATGTTAAGGTGTGAGCAAGAAGTAAAAATATATACTATTGATTTTTATTGAAAAAATGTAGTAATAAAGTTTGAATTTGACTTTAGCCTTAGTCAAATTGAGTAGATTGAATTTTCACATCAACAAGACAACTTGGAGGTAGTTAACTAATGTTACATGGGTCTTGTCACTCAATTGGCTTAGTGAATTTGAGTTAGAGGGCTTGGAGTTCAATTATGTATGTTTGATTGTTAATTTTAGTAATCCAATTAAGTTATTTTCAATTGTATTTATTTAACTGAACTATAACTATTGATAGAGTGAGTTGAAGGTCAGTACTATAGTGGGACAACAGTCTAACTGAAAGCTCTCTTAGTTAAATAATCAATTAGGCGAAAATATATAACGCATGTAAGGAATTCAAATTCCTCAGTTGAAGTGGAGATGACAAGAAAATGTAACAACAGTTGTAAACTAATCTGAGTGTACAGGTGTTGCATGAGGTCAGGTGCTCCATCCTTGGGAATTATGCAATCAATTTGGAGGAAATTACTATCTTTTAGGGGCTATTTTCCTAAGGATTGCACAAGGAAATAAGAGTCTTGGTGACAAAATATTTGGGTAAGTGCTATCCAAAGTTCCTCATTGAGCAGACAGAACAATTATTCTTTTGCATGTTGAGCTTAGAGCTAGAGAAAGAAATTGTAATAGTTTATCTATTCAATTGATTAATGCAAAGATGCTTGAGGGGTTTTTCCCAATTGGTTTCACTTATAAATCACTATGTATTTTTGTTTTTTCTTATTGCATGTATATGCATGTTGTTCTAAATTATGATTTCCATTCGGCAGATCTATAGAGTAATTATGTCTCTTGTTTTCTAGTTTGAAAGATTGAGTAGTTGCAATTTCTATCAAAATTCTGCATGGTATTAGGGTCTTGAAATTATCTTAGAACTAGTATTTCGAACTGGTCTCTCAGGAATTTCGATATTGCAGCTTTAATGCAACAAATGTTCTTCAGGATCAGGAGAATGTATTTCAACGGACTAAGATTGGAGTATGCTTTGGAGAGTAGCTCAAATTTAATAGCCTAGAAGGATCAAATGGAAGCAATTATTAAAGATAATGGTGTGTTAGAATATGTTATAACTGACATTATAAAACCCCAGCAATCAGATGCACAACAATTAGCCCAATGGAAGAATGATTTTGCAAAGGAAAAGAGAATTATTTTGGAATGTGTGAGAGACCATGTGGTCTCAAATATCCATGGAAAAGGGACATCATTTTCTATGTGGAAGTCATTGACTGAGTTATTCAAAAATAGTAGTGACTATATAAAATTGGCCCTGAAAGACAAAATTTGAAACATTGGGATACAAAAAACTGACACCCACCCCCAGTATCTCGAGGTTTAGATAAATTTGAGATGAGCTTGGAAGGTTTGGGGTGAATGTAATAGAATATGACATAGTGAACCTAGCTCTTCTAACCTTGCCAAAATCCCGAAACAACTACTAGGACTATGTGAATGAAAGGGAAAAATCACTGAATCGGGAAACATTATGGTCTGATTTTTTACAAGAATATTTCAGGAGATATAATAGAGATGGAACATCATCCTATTGTAGGCTCAAAATGCCTACCTCAACATTCACAGTAAAACACACAATCAAGACCTTAGAGAAAATCATTTTCCATTTAAAATGGTGGTTCCAACAGGTTAAACTAGGTCTATTTACCTTCTGCCTATCTTTGCTGCCTTAAAGTATGCCATTTTATTACCAGTAGAGAAGAGCTATTGGATCAACCCTCTTTTTGAGATCAGGCAAGAAAGTGATCCTTAAGATGATCTAGTTCTCAGCCAAGCCACAACTAAATGTTGCCTCTTTGATAAGAGGGATTCTAGAAATGTAATGATGAATCTAAATGAAAACTAATAACCCAACCAAGAGAAAAGTAATTAAATGATTGGGATTTTAACATGTCTTATTTTATGTGAATATTTGGCTAATGAAATAGTTCTACTAGATGATATTATAATTACCAAAACATGCTCTGATTAGGGATTAATTAATAGTGTATGATCGAATGAAAATATTAGTAAATAGTTCCATTAATGTTGATGGTAATTAAATTTACTTTAGGTGACAGATTTATGAGTAAATAGTTACTTAGAAATATGATTTAAGTATAAGAGAAAAAACAAAATTAACAACATATCTACGAAGTTAGTGAAATAGATAGCTAATTCAAAAAGAGATTAATCTTCACATTAAACAATAGTGCTCAACAAGAAAGACATTTTACGCAAATCTGTCATATAAAAGATGAAATTTGCATTAAAAGCAATAGTATTCAAAATACAAAATAGTTAACAAATGGTCTCTTGCTATGTTCCTTGAATTGATCTCCAACAATCGTTTTCAAATCATAAACTCTATTGCTAAAAGGAAGCTTCAATAGTGCAAGCTCTGCCCCCAATACAAAGTCTACAATGGAAAAATAGAAATCCCAATTACTCAGATCTAAGTTTCTCCTCCTACTTGTACATCTTGAAAATCCCTTACAGTAGTTCTTTAAGAATTATAAAATTGCAGAAGCAAGGAGCCCCTTTCTCCTTTCTACAAACCACTATTTATAATTACAAAAATGAATTCCAAATAGGAGAGTTATTTAAGAACAAATCTGATCCAACAAATATCATTTTTCAAAATTATTTTTCGTCCATTGCTAGAGAAATTGAATTGACTCAAATCATCTCTTCCTCGTCTCATCAATTGTTCTCCTAGCAAAAACCAATCAAATTTAAAAAAAAATAAAGAATACCAAATCTCAAAAACAAAATATCTCTAATCAAAACTCAATTAAATAAATAAATAAAAGAAAATATGAGTTTTCCATTGATCCTTGCAAATATTTTATTGGTCAAATATAAGATAATCGAATGGATCTGCACTCAACAAAGGCCATGAGAAAATGAAAATGAAAAAGATTAAACTCGGAAAATTAATTTTTGTTAGGAATTCAGAGCTTGATTTTATGTCAGATTTTAAACTTATTCAGTGACCGAATCTGGTCATGCAACCATCCAGAAATATTCTCCACAATTTTATCTATCTAACAAGCCATTTTAGGCCTCATTTGAGTAAAACTCAACTTATGAGCTTCCAAAATTGAAGTGTCAAAATTGCTAGAATTCTAGAAAACTTGTTGCGTAGGCTAAAATTATGAAATTTTAATTAAAATATAAGTGTAAATTAAATTAATAATTATTACCTAATTAATATTAATTTAATTATAATTTACAAAATTAAAATTAAGTAAATTAGAACTAATTATATAAAATTTAATTATAACTAAATTTTATTAAATTATATAGAAATATCAAACCATTAAATTTTTTTACACGTGGCCTTGGGTCCATGAGGATGGATCAAATATAATGTAATGAGGGTGAGCCTTTTAAAAAGAAATCAAGGACCATACGTATAGGAGACAAATGGTGAAAACCATTAGATATTGGGGTCTTGAAAATGTCACATTTTTCGACATCGAACAATTGTCGAGATTCGATATATCAGAATTTTTTTCTATCAGAACTTTTTTAAAATATGAGGATTTTATTTTATTGGGTTTTTTATTTGGGTTTTTAATATCGAGAAATTTCATATCAGGATTTTTGTTGGGACTTTTATCAGATTTTTTCTATATCGATTTTTTTATATCGAGACTTTTAGGTAAGAGTAAGAGACTAGGTGTGGTGAAGTGGGGCCCACTTGGAGTGGGACTCATCCATTATAAACTACAACTACTTGGTAATTAAAAATCCGAGCAAATGAACTACCTCTACTTTGCCATTTTGAGATTTCAAGTCTCGTAATTTATTTTAAAATTGGGAATTGATATAAATTACTAAAATCTCACAAACACATAATTTTAATTGTTCTATAATTTGTTTATTGCGATTTTGTACGACCGTTAGTGAAAATGAAATAATTAGTAAAAATTAACTGGTAATTAATATTTACAATCAACTACTAACTTATTTACAAAAATTAAAATAATATACATTTTGTACATTTTTTAACCCTTGTGGTTAAAATGATCAAACTTTGGATGAGCACCATTTGAAAATTGTTTAACGAAACTAGATGAAACGAGTACTGATGGAAAGCTACCAAAAATTCAAACTCAATGAAGTAATCAAAATGGAAAGCTAATGAAAATGAAATTTTAATAAAATTGTAGGACACTTAACAGAAAGAAAATATTAAAAAGGTTATTTAGCCAAAAATTTATGGAAAGGGTCCCCATTATTTGAAATAAATAAGTCAAAAATGGGGGGCCGGGGGGGGGGGCGTGTGTAAGGGGTTGTGATTTTACTAGAACACTCATGACACATGGGGAAGAACAAGTTATCTTTGCTTCAAGATAATGAACTTCAATTTACCCAAAGGTTAAAAATAATGGAGTCCATTGAATTTTTAGACAATAAAACATTTCTATGGGTCCCACATAAATAGATTAAGCAATATGAGTTCAAAAAGATAAGTAATCAAAGCAAACTTGAGTGAAAATTATGAATCCAAAATTTGGGAAAAAAATATTTTAAAATTACCTCTTACGATGAATAGAAGAAGGTACAAATAGGAGGTTTTGATAAAGAATATATCCATTGTTATGAATGGTCTCTAAAATCACTTCTTTGAAAATGAGCCTGAACAGTACCCCGTCGAGGTTGTCTTTTAAGACACACAAGCATAGCCCCGCTGCCAGATAGCGTCCATAGCCCTAATGAGTTTACTTGTACTTCACGTGCTTCCTCTTTGAATCACCTATTGACGGTGTTGGACTCACCAACATGTCAGGGGATCTACCCAGTAAGAATTCCCAACTAGACCTTAGACCGTTTCGAGTACGAGTCCGAGTAGCGGGTAGTAAAGTAATGCCTTGACTAGGACAGCACACAGAGGTAAGTGTGATATCTTTGTTGGAAGCAAGTGTGTGACCTTACAGTGAGTCAAGTGATGTGCATGGGGGTTCTAACACATGGAGGGGAAAGGGAATTGTATCCCTAAGAAGCATGTAATAGTACATAGCCTGAAAGGAGCACATGAGCGGAATGACATCACAAGATGGAAAGGATAATAGTCCACAATCCAAAGTGACAGTTAAACTAAAGAAATGATTGCAAAAAGATTCATACAATTGCATACAAAATAGTTCATACACAAATGCGTAAATTAAATAATACATTGCTAAGAAACCAGAATTGTCCAACTACAATTAACAAATTCCTTGAAACATGTTGCTTTTTATATATATTATTTATATATATTTTATATTATATATTATATATAGAACCCCAAGAGTTAGTCAATCGGTTCAATCAGTGCCTCGCAATAGGGAGGTCATAGGGTCAATTTCCTGAAGGCTCTTAGGGTCAAGTCAGTATAGGCCAAGGTGTTGATCCCTTCGGGTGGGGTCCATCAATTTAAACAACCTAACATGCGGCTACCCAGTGACACAAGTATCTGTAACCAGAAGTGATTATCTACTCTTATATAATTATATAATATATAATATTATATATTATATATATATATAATTTATATATAGATAGATAGATAGATAGATAGATAGATAGATAGATATAGTGGAAGTTCCATCCATACATACACCGTTCATAACCACTAGCCACAATAGTGGAACATTACAGTCAACATCACTTGCTTGTCCAAAGAGATGTACTTGCTCTACGCTATGTAGAAGCCAAGGCTTGCCACAATACTCTCCAAGACTTCTCTAAGAAATGCCTACCCAAAAGCTTGGCTCCCAAAAGCCCTGTAGTTTGAGTTACGAGGTTCTATATATAGAAAAGCGTGGCGTGATCCTTGACATTCCCCTTTGACTCTTGGAATACCCTCATGACTCTTCACATTATAACAATGATTTTTCACATTCCACTAATGACACTTGGAATTGCACTTACAATATGTTTACAATAATACAATTTCCACATAAACGCATGTGGGAACAAAATAGGCTTGAGTCAGCTTGATAAGACAAACAACATCACTTGGGCTCTTAGGGAAAGACCATCTTGGTAACCTCCTCGTGGTGATCTTTGGTGGGGAACTCATACTAAGTTGGATACTCTGCTTTTATATCCCTGTATTGTTTGATGACATCTTTGTCAAAGCAAACTCTTTCCTCCATGGCTTCGGAGTATATTGTTTTAAAACCTCTATCCAACTCATCTTGAAGCATGTGTAGCATTGTCTTGAGTATGGCTGGACCACTGATGTACCTTTGCATGTTCTCTATGTCAAGTTGAAAGTCATCGCTGGTGGCTATGCGCATCAACTTTTCTATGTACTTGGTGACATCCAACATGAATTGGTTATTTGTCATAGCCTGGGTGAGGTGTTCGAAGGAATGGATCTTGTGTGTTTGCACTATGACATCTAAACTCCTGAACAACTATGCATAGGAAGCCTCAATGCTAGTGATGAGTAGAGGGAGCTTCTCATAGTTAGGGATCAACATCCAAATCCATGCTTTTTCTAGCTCAGCCTCAGGCTTCATCCTCTTGTGCAATTAAAGCAGGGATCCCTTGTACCTCATTATATTTCTTGCATGTTCATAATAACAGTGTGAATTTCTTTGATAACTTGGGTTGTCTGCGCGCACTACTGTCGAAAACCGTATAAATGGACAACCGCTTTGTGCATGGTGCCAAATATTATAAACATTGTCCACATGGTGGTCTCAAAATTTTATATCTCCACCACTATTTCTTTCTTCATAATTGTCGTGGAGGATCCCGCAGACTACTCTATTATTTACATGACCCCTTGCAAGTCCATCTCCATTCGATCATTCTCTACTATCAAGAACTTGACCATTCAAGTTGTGGCTTCTGCATAAGCCTTAGAATCATTGGCCAAGACGAAGCCATTTCGAAAAAAGTTAAGAAAGTTAGATTTTATTCTTGAACCCATAACATAAAAGGAGTTAAAGAAGTTGCTAGATGCCTAAATTGTCTTCAAAGTTAGACATTCCACATGGGTTTCAAACATATTTCTGGTAAGGAAGAAATATGGGGAAATTAGATTATATGTGGATTTTCATAATCTTAATAGAGTTTCCGATAAAGATAATAATATGATCCCATTTATGGAACAAATACTCGAGACAATCTCTATTTTTGAGAGGTTTTCACTAATGGGTGGGTTGTCTGGTTATAATCAGGTATTGGCAGCAGATCTTGACAGACTTAAAATAACAATCACAACTAAATGGGGTTCATTTGCTTTTATACACATGTCATTTGGGCTATCTAATGTAGGATATTGTTCATAGGGTAAGAGATATTTCATTTTGAGGGATGATTTGTGAAAGTGTAGTGGTCAATGTTAATGATGTTATGATTTTTTTGAAGAAAATATTAGATCCCTTACATGATTTAAGAGAAATTTCGAGCGATTCAAGAAGTACAACATGTTTTTTAATACAAATAAAATAATTTTTGCATTGTCTAAAGAAAATATCCTAGGGTACATATTTGGAAAAGGTTGTATGAATTTTTATTCCAAATGTGTCAAAACTATTACTCTCATTCCATATCCTATTGCTAATAAAGCAATGCAATGATTTCTTGGAAAAATCAAATTTCAAATTTTATTTTAGATTATGCACAAATTGTTGAATGATTATAAGACATGATAAAGAAGGATGCAATTTATAAATGGAATCATAAGGAAAATAATATTTTTCCAAAATTAAACAAGTGACCGCCAAATCCCTAGCCCTTTTCATCCCTAACTTTGAGAAGGATTTCATGCTCTATACTTTTTCCTTGGATTCCTCAGTTGCAACAATTCTTAATCAAAAGGATGTGAAAGAAAATGAGTGGCCTATTTTGTTCTTGAGTACAGGCATGTAAGGGTTAGAGCCAAACTACCTGGATATGGAAAAACAAGATTATTTGGGATACAAAGAAGTTAAGAATTTCAGGTTTCTTAAAAATCATAGCATAATATTCATTTCTCATCCAATTTAGGTTTATATTTGTACAACAAGAATTAAGGGAGTGAAGGGCCAACTGGATGGCCTTTTTTCAATAATGCAACTTAGAATTCAAGCCAGCTCATATAGTTAAATAACATGTCCTATGTAAGATTTTTTTTGAAGCTACAAATAACCACAAAGAAGATATGTTAGGGTAGGAGCAGGAAATACAGATATATACTGTTGATTTTTATTGAAAAAATGTAGCAAGAAAGTTTGAGTTTGACTTTAGCCTTAGTCAAATTGAGTAAATTGAATTTTCACAACAAAAAGGCAACTTGGAGGTACTTAACTAGTGTTACATGGATCTTGTCACTCAATTGGTTTAATAAATTTGAGTTAGAGGGCTTGGAGTTCAATTATGTATGTTTGATTGCTAAATTTTAGTAATCTAATTCAGTTATTTTCAGTTGTATTTAGTTAACCGACCTATAACTATTGATAGAGTCAGCTGAAATTCAGTACTATAGTGGGACAAAATTCTAACTCAAAGATCTCTTAGTTAACTGATCAATTAGCCCAAAATATATAATTCATGTAAGGAATTGAAATTCCTATGTTGAAGTTGAGATGACAAGAAAATGTAACATCAGTTGTAATCTAGTTTGAGTGTACAGGTGTTGAATGAGGTCAGGTGATCCATCCTTGGGAATTACGCAATCAACTTGGAGGATATTCCTATCTCTTAGGGGCTGATTTCCTCAAGATTACACAAGGAAATAAGAGGCTTGGTAAGAAAATAATTGGCTAAGTGCTATCCAAAGTTCCTCATTGAGTAGAGAGAACAATTATTCTTTTGTAGGTTGAGCTCATAGCTAAAGAAAGAAATTGTAATAGTTTCTCTCTTCAACTGATTAATGCAAATATGCTTAAGGGGTTTTACCCTGTTGGTTTCCCTTATAAATCACTAAGTATTTGCATTTTTTCTTATTGCATATATATCCATGTTGTTCCAAATTGTGATTTCCATTCTGCAGATCTGTAGAGTAGAATTATGTCTTTTCTTTTTTAGTTTGAAATCTTGAGTAGTTGCAATTTCCACCAAATTTATGCATGGTATTAGAGCCCTGAAATTACATTAGACCAGTATTGCAAACTTGTCTCTCAAGAACTTCAATTTTGCAGCTTAGTGAAACAAATTTTCTTTAGGATCGGGAGAATGTGTTTCAACAAACTAAGGTTGGAGTATTCTCTCAAGAGTAGCTCAAATTTAATAGCCTAGAAGGATCAAATGAAAGCAATTCTTAATGATAATGGTGTGTTAGAATATGTTAAAACTGGCATTGTAAAACCCCAACAATCAGCTGCACAACAATCAACCCAATGGAATAATGGTTTTGCAAAGGACAAGAGAATTCTTTTGGAATATGTGAGAGACCATGTGGTCTCAAATCTCCATGGAAAAGGGACACCATTTTCTATGTGGAAGACATTCGTTGAGTTATTCGAAAATAGTAGTGACTATATAAAATTGGCCCACAAAGACAAACTTTGAAACATCAGGATACAAAAAAATGACACTCACCCCCAGTATCTCCAGGTTCATATAAGTTTGAGATGAGCTTGGAAGGGTTGGGGTGAATATAATAGAAGATGACATAGTGAACCTAGCTCTTCTAAGCTTGCCAAAATCCTGAAACAACTACTAGGACTATGTGAATGAAAGGGAAAAATGACCGAATCGGGAAACATTATGGTATGATCTCATACAAGAAGAGTTCAGGAGATATAATAGAGATGTAGCAATATCCTATTGTAGGCTAAAAATGTCTGCCTCAATATTCAGGGATAACCACCCAGTCAAGACCTTAGAGAAAGTCATTTTCCATTTAAAATGGTGGTTCCAACTGGTTAAAATAGGTCTAGTTACCTTCTGTCTATCTCTACTGGCTTAAAGTATGCCATTTTCTTTCTAGTAGACGAGAGCCATCGGATCAACCCTCTTTCTGAGATCAGGCAAGAATGTGATCCTTAAGATGATCTAGTTCTCATCCAAGCCACAACTAAATTTTTCCTCTTTGGTAAGAGGGATTATAGAAATGTAATGATTAATATAAATGCAAACTAATCCTAGAATGAAAGCAAAAGGAAAGAAATCCTAAGCCTATCATGATTAGGAATATGTATGTATAACCCAACAAAGAGAAAAGTAATTAAATGATTGGGATTTTATGATGTCTCGTTTTAAGGGAATATATGGCTAATGAAATAGTTCTACTAGATGATATTATAATTACCAAAACATGCTCTACTTAGGGACCAATTAACGGTGAATGATGAAACAAAAATATTAGTAAATATTTCCCTTAATGGTATGGTAATTAAATCTATTTTAGATGACAAATTTATGAGTAAATAGTTACTCAGAAATATGATTTAAGTATAAGAGCAAAAACAAAATTAACAACAAATCTATGAAGTTAGTTGACTAGATAGTTATTTCAAAAAGAGATTCATCTTCACATTAAACAATAATGCTCAACAATAAATAAATTTTGCGCAAATCTGTCATTTAAAAGATGAAATTTGCATTAAAAACAATAGTATTCAAAATACAAAATAGTTAACAAATGGTCTCTTGCTATGTTCCTTGAATTGATCTCCAACAATCTTTTTCAAATCATAAACTCTATTGCTAAAAGGAAGCTTCAATAGTGCAAGCTCTGCCCCCAATACAAAGTCTACAATTGAAAAAGACAAATCCCAATTACTCAGATCTAAGTTTCTCCTCGTACTTATACATCTTGAAAATCCCTTACAGTAGTGCTTTAAGAATTACAAAATTGCAGAAGCAAGGAGCCCCTTTCTCCTTTCTACAAACCACTATTTATAATTACAAAAATGAATTCCAAATAGGAGAGTTATTTAAGAACAAATATGATCCAACAATTTTCATTTTTCAAAATCCATTTTCGTCCATTACTAGAGAAATTGCATTGGCTCAAATCATCTCTTCCTCATCTCATCAATTGTTCTCCTGGCAAAAACCAATCAAAATGAAAATAAAATAAAAAATACCAAATCTCAAAAACAAAATATCTCTAATCAAAACTCAATTAAATAAATAAATAAAAGGAAATATGAGTTTTCCATTGATCTTTGTAAATATTTCATTGGTCAAATATAAGATAATCGAATGGATCTACTCTCAACAGAGGCCATGAGAAAATGAAAATGCAAAAGATTAAACTCGGAAAATTAATTTTCGTTAGGAATTCAGAGCTTGATTTTATGTCAAATTTTAAACTTATTCAGTGACCGAATCTGGTCATGCAACCATTCAGAAATATTCCCCATGATTTTATCTATCTAACGAGCCATTTTAGGCCTCATTTGAGTAAAACTCAACTTATGAGCTTCCAAAGTTGAAGTGTCAAAATTGCCAGAATTATGGAAAATTGTTGCATGGGCTAAAATTACGAAATTTTAATTAAAATCTAATTGTAAATTAAACTAACATTTATTACTTAATTAATATTAATTGAATTATAATTACAAAATTAAATTAAATTAATTAAAAACTATTAATATAAAATTTAAATGAATTAAATAATTTATATTATATTAATTTTAATTAATTATAACAAACCTCAAACCATTAAATTTTTTTACATGTGGCCTTGGGTCCGTGAGGATGGATCAAATATAATGTAATGAGGACGAGCCTTTTAAAAATCAAGGAAGGACCATACTTATAGGAGACAAATGGTGAAAACCATTAGATATTGGGCTTTTGAAAATGTCACATTTTTTGACATCAAACAATTGTCGAGGTTCGATATATCAGAAATTCTTTTTCTATTAGAGCTTTTTTTAAATATGAGGATTTTATTTTATTGGGTTTTTCATCTGGGTTTTTAATATCGGGAAGTTTCATATTAGGACTTTTAATGGGATTTTTATCAGAGGTTTTCTATATCAAGTTTTTTATATCGAGACTTTTAGTTAAGAGTAAGAAAGTAGGTGAGGTGAAGTGGGGCCCACTTGGAGTGGGACTCATCCATTATAAACTAAAACTACTTGGTAATTAAAAATCCGAACAAATGAACTACATCCACTTTGCCATTTTGAGATTTCAAGTCTCGTAATTTATTTTAAAATTGGGAATTGGTATAAATTACTAAGATCCCGCAAACACATAATTTTAATTGTTTTACAATTTGGCTATGGCAATTTTGTATGACTGTTAGTGAAAATGAAATACTTAGTAAAAATTAACTGGTAATTAATATTTACAACCAACTACTAATTTATTTACAAAAATTAAAATAATATACATTTTGTACATTTTTTAACCCTCGTGGTAAAAATTATCGAACTTTGGATGAGCACCATTTGCAATTTGTTTAACGAAATTAGATGAAATGAGTACCAATGGAAAGCTAGCAAAAATGCGAACTCAATGAAGTAATCAAAATGGAAACCCAACGAAAATGAAAATTTAACAAAATTGTAGGACACTTAACCGAAAGAAAATATTAAAAAGGTTATTTAGCCAAAAATTTATGGAAAGGGCCCCATTATTTGAAATAAATAAGTAAAAAATGGCAGGGGGGGGGGGGGGGGGGGGGTTGTGTGGTGGGAAGAACAATTATCTTTGGTTCAAGATAATGAACCTTTAATTTACCCAAAGGTTAAAAATAATGGAGTCCATTGAATTTCCAGACAATAAAAATTTCCATGAGGTCCTACGTAAATAGACTAAGCAATATGAGTTCCAAAAGATAAGTAATCAAAGAAGACTTGAGCGAAAATTATGAATCCAAAATTTGGGAAAAAAAATATTTTAAAATTACCTCTTATGACAAATAGAAGAAGGTACAAATAGGAGGTTTTGATAAATCATATATTCATTGTTATGAATGGTCTCTGACATTGCTTCACTGACAATGAGCTTGAACAGTACCCTGTCGAGGTTGCCTTTTATGCCATACAAGCATAGCCCGGCTGCCAGCAAGCATCCATAGCCCCAATGAGTTTACTTGTACTTCATGTGCTTCCTCTTTGAATCACCTGTTGACGGTGTTGGACCCACCAACATGTCAGGGGATCTACTCAGTAAGAAGTCCCAACTAGACCTTAGACCGTTTCAAGTACGAGTCCGAGTAGCGGGTAGTAAAGTAATGCCTTGATTGGGATAGCGCACAGAGGTAAGTGTGATATCTTTGTCGGAAGCAAGTGTGTGACTTTACAGTGAGTCAAGTGACATGCATGGGGGTTCTAACACATGGAGGGGAAAGGGAATTGTATCCCTTAGAAGCATGTAATAGTACGTAGCCTGAAAGGAACACACGAGCAGAATGACATTACAAGATGGAAAGGACAATAGTCCACATTCCAAAGTGACGGTTAAACCAAAAACACGATTGCAAAAAGATTCATACAATTGGATACAAAATATTCCATACACAAATGCGTAAATTAAATAACATACATTGCTAAAGAAACTAGAATAGTCCAACTACAATAACAACATATCCCTGAAAACATGTTGGCTCTGTTATATATATATAGCCCCAAGAGTTAGCTCAATCAGTCAAATTAATGCCTCACCAATCGGGAGGTCACAGGGTCAATTCCCGAAATCTCTTGGGGTCAATTCAGTAAATAGGCTGAGGGGTGTTGATCCCTTTCGGGTGGGGTCCACTTAGTGTTAAACAACCCTAGACATAGCGGCTACCTAGTGACCACAAGTATCCATGAACCAAAAGTGAAAAAAATAAATAAAATTATATAATATATTATATATATATATATATATATTATTTATAGATAGTGAAAGTTCCATGCATACATAGACCATTGAGAACCACTAGCCACAATAGTGGAACATTACAATCAACATCGCTTGCTTGTCCAAAGAGATGCACTCGCTCTACGTTATGGAGAAGCCAAGGCTTGCCACAATACTCTCCAAGACTTCTCTATGCAATGCCTACCCAAAAGCTTGGCTCCCACAAGCCCTCTACTATGAGTTATGAGGTTCTATATATAGAAAAGGCTCGCATGATCCTTGACATTCCTCTTTGACTGTTGGACTACCCTCATGACTCTTCACATTATAACAATGATTGTTCACATTCCACTAATGACACTTGGAATTACACATACAATATGTTTACAATAATACAATTTCCACATATACCCATGTGGGAACAAAATAGGCTTGAGTCAGCCTGACAAGACAAACAACATCACTTGGGCTGTTGGGGAAAGAGCAGCTCAGTAACCTCCTCGCGGTGATCTTTGGTGGGGAACTCATACTAAGCTGGGTACTGTGCTATTATATCCCTGTATTGTTTGATGACATATTTGTCAAAGCAAACTCTTTCCTCCATGGCTTCTGAGTATATGGTTGTAAAACCTATGTCCAACTCATCTTGAAGCATCTGTAGCATTGCGTTGAGTATGGCTGGACCACTAATGTACCTTTGCATGTTCTCTGTGTCAAGTTGTAAGTCATTTCTGGTGGCTATGCACATCAACGTTTCTATGTACTTGTCGACATCCAACATGAATTGGTTATTTCTCACAGCCTGGGTGAGGTGTTCAAAGGAATGGATCTTGTGTGTTTGCACTATGACATCTAAACTCTTGAACAATTGTGCATAGGAAGCCTCCATGCTAGTGATGAGCAGAGGGAGCTTCTCATAGTTAGGGATCAACATCCAAATCCATGCTTTGTCTAGCTCAGCCTCAGGGTTCATCCTCTTGTGCAGTTAAAGCAAGAATCCCTTGTACCTCATTATAATTTCTTGTATGTCCATAATAGCAATGTGAATGTGTTTGAGAGTTTGGGTTGTCTGTGTGCACTGTTTCCGAAAACCATATAAATGTACAACCTCTTTGTGCATGGTGCCAAATATTATAGACATTGTCCTCATGGTGGCCTCGAAAGTTTATATCTCCACCACTATTTCTTTCTTCATAATTGTCATGGAAGATCCCGCAGACTACTCTATTATTTTCCTAACCTCTTGCAAGTCCATATCCATTTGATCATTCTATACTATCAAGAACTTGACCATTCAAGTTGTGGCTTCTGCATAAGCCTTAGAATCATTGGCCAAGATGAAGCCATTTCAAAAAAAGTTAAGAAAGTTAGATTTTATTCTTGAACACCTAACATAAAAGGAGTTAAAGAAGTTGCTAGATGCCTGAATTGTCTTCAAAGTTAGACATTCCACATGGGTTTCAAACATATTCCTAGTAAGGAAGAAATATGGGGAAATTAGATTATATGTGGATTTTCATAATCTTAATAGAGTTTTGGATAAAGATAATCATATGATCCCATCTATGGAACAAATACTCCAGACAATCTTTATTTCTGAGAGGTTTTCACTAGTGGGTGGGTTCTCTGGTTATAATCAGGTATTGGCAGCAGATCCTAGTAGACTTATAATAACAATCACAACTAAATGGGGTTCATTTGCTTTTATACACGTCATTTGGGCTATCTAATGTAGGAGATGCCATTCATAGGGTGATAGATATTCCATTTAGAGGGATGATTTTTCAAAGTGTAGTGGTCAATGTTGATGATGTTATGATTTTTTTGAAGAAAATATTAGATCTCTTACACGAGTTAAGACAAATTTCGAGCGATTCAGGAAGTACAACATATTTTTTAATACAAATAAAATAATTTTTGCATTGTCTAAAGAAAATATCCTAGGGTACATATTTGGAAAAGGTTGTACGAATGTTGATTCCAAATGTGTCAAAATTGTTGCTCCGATTCCATATCTTATTGCTAATAAGCAATGATTTCTTGGAAAAATCAAATTTCAAATTTTATTTTAGATTATGCACAAATTGTTAAACTATTATAAGACATGATAAAGAAGGATGCAGTTTATAAATGGAATCATCAAGAAAATAATATTTTTCCAAAATTAAACAAGTGACCACCAAATCCCTAGCCCTTTCATCCCTAACGTTTAGAAGGATTTCATGCTCTATACTTTTTCCTTGGATTCCTGAGTTGCAACAATTCTTAATGAAAAGGATGTGAAAGAAAATGAGTGGCCTATTTTGTTCATGAGTACATGCATGTAAGGGTTAGAGCCAAACTACTTGGATATGGAAAAACAAGATTATGTGGTATACAAAGGTTAAGAATTTCAGGCTTCTTAAAAGTCATAGCATAGTATTCATTTCTCATCCAGTTTAGGTTTTTATTTGTACAATAATAATTAAGGGAGTGAAGGGCCAACTGGATGGCCTTTTTTCAATAATGTAACTTAGAATTCAAGCTAGATCATATAGTTAAAGAACATGTCCTATGTAATATTTTTTTTGAAGCTACAAATAACCACAAAGAAGATATGTTAGGGTAGGAGCATGAAATACAGATATATACTATTGATTTTCATTTAAAAATGTAGCAAGAAAGTTTGAGTTTGACTTTAGCCTTAGTCAAATTGAGTAAATTGAATTTTCACATCAAAAAGGCAACTTGGAGGTAGTTAACTGATGTTACATGGATCTTGTCACTCAATTGGCTCAATAAATTTGAGTTAGAGGGCTTGGAGTTCAATTATGTATGTTTGATTGCTAAATTTTAGTAATCTAATTCAGTTATCTTCAGTTGTATTTAGTTCACTGACCTATAACTATTGATAGAGTCAGTTGAAGGTCAGTACTGTAGTCAGAGAAAATTCTAACTCAAAGATCTCTTAGTTAACTGATCAATTAGCCCAAAATATATAATTCATGTAAGGAATTGAAATTCCTATGTTGAAGTTGAGATGACAAGAAAATGTAACATCAGTTGTAAACTAGTTTGAGTGTACAGGTGTTGAATGAGGTCAAGTGATCCATCCTTGGGAATTACGCAATCAATTTGGAGGTTATTCCTATCTTTTAGGGGCTGATTTCCTCAGGATTACACAAGGAAATAAGAGGCTTGGTAAGAAAATAATTGGCTAAGTGCTATCCAAAGTTCCTCATTGAGTAGAGAGAACAATTATTCTTTTGTAGGTTAAGCTCACAGCTAAGGA
This sequence comes from Pinus taeda, assembly GCA_000404065.3. NCBI lineage: Eukaryota > Viridiplantae > Streptophyta > Pinopsida > Pinales > Pinaceae > Pinus > Pinus taeda. The sequence goes on from APFE030730362.1 coordinate 55,471, forward strand.
AAGAAATTGTAATAGTTTCTCCCTTCAACTAATTAATGTAAAGATGCTTCAGGGGTTTTTCCCAGTTGGTTTCGCTTATAAATCACTAAGTATTTGCATTTTTTCTTATTGCATGTATATCCATGTTGTTCTAAATTGTGATTTCAATTTTGTAGATCTGTAGAGTAGAATTATGTCTTTTCTTTTTCAGTTTGAAATCTTGAGTAGTTGCAATTTCCACCAACTTTATGCATGGTATTAGAGCCCTAAAATTACATTAGAACCAATATTTCAAACTTGTCTCTCAGGAAATTCAATTTTGCAGCTTTAGTGCAATAAATGTTCTTCAGGATTGGGAGAATGTGTTTCAACTATCTAAGGTTGGAGTATTCTCTCGAGAGTAGCTCAAATTTAATAGCCTAGATAGATCAAATGGAAGTAATTCTTAATGATAATGGTCTGTTATAATATGTTAAAACTAACATTGTAAAACCCCAATAATCAGATGCGGAACAATTAGCCAAATGGAATAAGGATTTTGCAAAGGAGAAGAGAAATCTTTTGGAATGTGCGAGAGACCATGTGGTCTCAAATCTTCATGGAAAAGGGACACAATTTTCTATGCAAAAGACATTCACTGAGTTATTCGGAAATAGTAGTGACTATACAAAATTGGCCCTCAAAGACAAACTTTGAAACATCAGGATACAAAAAAATGACACTCACCCCCAGTATCTCCAGGTTCAGATAAGTTTGAAATGAGCTTGGAAGGGTTGGGGTGAATATAATAGAAGAGGACATAGTGAACCTAGCTCTTCTAAGCTTGCCAAAATCCTAAAACAACCACTAGGACTATGTGAATGAAAGGGAAAAATGACCGAATCGGGAAACGTTATGGTGTGATTTCATACAAGAAGAGTTCAGGAGATATAATAGAGATGGAAAATCATCCTATTGTAGGCTCAAAATGTCTTCCTCAACATTCACGAATAACCACCCAGTCAAGACCTTAGAGAAAGTCATTTTCTGTTTAAAATGGTGGTTCCAACTGGTTAAAATAGGTCTAGTTACCTTCTGTCTATCTTTACTAGCTTAAAGTATGCCATTATCTTACTAGTAGAGAAGAGCCATCGGATCAACCCTCTTTCTGAGATTAGGCAAGAATGTGATCCTTAAGATGATCTAGGCCAAGCCACAACTAAATTTTTCCTCTTTGATAAGAGGGATTATAGAAATGTAATGATTAATATAAATGAAAACTAATCCTAGAATGAAATAAAAAGGAAAGAAATCCTAAGCCTATCACAATTAGGAATATGTAGGTATAACCCAACCGAGAGAAAAGTAATTAAATGATTGGGATTTTAACATGTCTCATTTTGTGTGAATATATGGCTAATGAAATAGTTCTGCTAGATGATATTATAATTACCAAAACATGCTCAAATTAGGGACCAATTAATGGTGAATGATCAAACAAAAATATTAGTAAATATTTCCCTTAATGTTGATGGTAATTAAATCTATTTTAGATGACAAATTTATGAGTAAATAGTTACTTAGAAATAGGATTTAAGTATAAGAGCAAAAACAAAATTAACAACAAATCTACGAAGTTAGTTGACTAGATAGTTATTTCAAAAAGAGATTCATCTTCACATTAAACAATAGTGCTCAACAAGAAAGACATTTTACGCAAATCTATCATTTAAAAGATGAAATTTGCATTAAAAACAATAGTATTTAAAATAAAAACTAATTAAAACTTGGTCTCTTGCTATGTTCCTTGAATTTATCTCCAATAATCTTTTTCAAATCATAAACTCTATTGCTAAAAGGAAGCTTCAATAGTGCAAGATTTGCCCCCAATACAGAGTCTAGAATTGAAAAAGAAAAATCCCAGTTACTCAGATCTAAGTTTTCTCGTCCTACTTCTACATCTTGAAAATCCCTTACACTAGTTCTTTAAGAATTACAAAATTGTAGAAGCGAAGAGCCCCTTTCTCCTTTCCACAAGCCACCATTTATAATTACAAAAATGTATTCCAAATAGGAGAGTTATTAAAGAAAAAATATGGTCCAACAATTTTAATTTTTCAAAATTCATTTTCGTCCATTACTGGAGAAATTTCATTTACTCAAATCATCTGTTCCTCATTTCATCAATTGATCTATTGCCAAAAACCAGTAAAAATTAGATTAAAATAAAAAATACCAAATCTGGAATGCAAAATATCTCCAATCAAAATTCAATTCAATAAATAAATAAATAAAAGGAAATATGAGCTTTTTATTGATCCTTGCAAATATTTTATTGGTCAAATATAAGATAATCAAATCGATGTGCACTCAACAGAGGCCATGAGAAAATGAAAATGCAAAGGATTAAACTTGGAAAATTAATTTTGGTTAGGGATTTGGAGCTTAATTTTATGTTAAAATTTAGACTTATTTAGTGACCGAATCTGGTCATGCAACCATTCAAAAATATTCTCCATGATTTTATCTATCTAACGAGCCATTTTAGGCCTCATTTGAGTAAAACTCAACTTATGAGCTTCCAAAGTTGAAGTGTCAAAATTGCTAGAATTATGGAAAATTTGTTGCATGGGCCAAAATTAGAAAATTTTAATTAAAATCTAATCTTGAAATAAAT
>APFE030730362.1:58335-69582 GCA_000404065.3 Pinus taeda
AACTAAACTTTATTAAAATTATAATAAATTTCAAACCATTAAAAATATTTACACATGGCCTTAGATCCAGGAGGATGGATCAAATATAATGTAATGAGGATGATCCTTTTAAAAAGAAAGGAAGGACGATACGTAATGAAGACAAATGGTGAAAACCATTGGATATTGGGGTTTTTAAAAGGGCACATTTTTCGACATCCAACAATTGTCGAGGTCCGATATATCGTAAATTTTGTTAGGTCAGAACTCTTTTAAAATATCAAGATCTTATTTTATTGGGTTTTTTATCAGGGTTTTTAATATCGATAAGTTTCATATCAGGACTTTTATTGAGACTTTTATCAGAGGTTTTCTATATCAAGTTTTTTATATCGAGATTTTTATTTAAGAGTAAGAGAGGGTTGAGGTGAAGTGGGGCTACTTGGAGTGGGACTCATTCATTATAAATTATGACCACTTGGTAATTAAAAATCTAACAAAACGAACTACATCCACTTTGCGATTTTGAGATTTCAGGTCTCGTAATTTCTTCTAAAATTGGGAATTGGAATAAATTACTAAGATCCCCAAAACACATAATTTTAATTGTTCTACAATTTGCCTGTGGCGATTTTGTAGGGCCATTAGTGAAAATAAAATAATTAGTAAATATTAACTAGTATTTAGTATTTAAAATCAATTACTAATTTATTTACAAAAATTAAAATAATATAGATTTTGTACATTTTTTTAACTCGGGTGGTAAAAATTATCAAACTTTCGATAAGCACCATTTGCAAACTGTGTAACGAAATTAGATGAAACAAGTATCGATGGAAAGCAAGAGAAAATTTGAACTCAGAGAAGTAATTAAAATGGAAACCCAATGAAAATGAAAATTTAACAAAATTGTAGGACACTTAACCAAAAGAAAATATTAAAAAAGTTATTTAGCCAAAAATTTAGGGTAAGGGTCCCCATTATTTGAAATAAATAAGTCAAAAATGAGGGGGTGGCTGGGGGGTTGAGTTTTTACTTCAACACTCATGACACATGAGGAAGAACAAGTTATCTTTGGTTCAAGGTAGTGAACTTTAATTTACCCAAAGGTTAAAAATAATGGAGTCCATTGAATTGTCAAACAATAAAACATTTCCATGGGTCCCACATAAATAGATTAAGCAATATGAGTGCAAAAAGATAAGTAAGCAAAGCAGACTTTAGTGAAAATCATGAATCCAAAATTTAAAAAAAAAATATATTTTAAAATTACCTCTTATGATAAATAGAAGAAGGTACAGAGAGTAGGTTTTGATAAAGCATATATCCATTGTTATGAATGTTCTCTGACATCACTTCACTGCCAACGAGCTTGAACATTACCCCGACAAAGTTGTCTTTTAGGCCATAAAAGCATAGCCCTGCTGCCAACAAGCATCCATAGGCTTGTTGAGTTTACTTGTATTTCCCATGCTTCCTCTTTGAATCACCTGTTGATGGTGTTGGACCCACCAACATGTCAGGCGATCTCCCCGGTCACAAGTGCCAACTAGACCTTAGACTATTTGGAGTAGGAGTCCCAATAGTGGGGGGTAAAGTAATGCCTTGATTGTGATAGCACACAGAAGTACGTGTGATCTCTTTGTCAGAAGAAAGTGTTTGACCTTACAATGAGTCAACTGAGATGCATGGTGGTTCTAACACAGAGAGGGGAATAGGAAGTGTATCCCTTAGAAGCATGTAATAGTACACAGCCTGAAAGGAACACACGAGTGGAATGAAATCACAAGATGAAAAGCAGAATAGTCCACAATCCAAAGTGATGGGTTAAACCAAAAACATGATTGCAACAAGATTCATACAATTGCATACAAAATAGTTCATACGCAAATGAGTAAGTCAAATAACATACATTTCTAAAGAAACTGGAATAGTCCAACTACAATAACAACATATCCATGAAAACATGTTGGCTCTTCACATTATAACAATGCCTGTTCAAATTCCACTAATGACACTTGGAATTGCACTTACAATATGTTTACAAGAACAAAATTTACACATATACCCATGTGGGACAAAAATAGGCTTGTGTTAGCCTGACAAGACAAACAACATCACTTGGGCTCTTGGGGAAAGACCAGCTTGGTAACCTCCTCGCAGTGATCTTTGGTGGGGAACTCATACTAAGCTTGGTACTATGTTGTTGTATCCCTGTATTATTTGATGACATCTTTGTTGAAGCAGACTCTTTCCTCCATGGTTTCGGGGTATATGGTCCTGAAACCTCTGTCCAACTCATCTTAAAGAATGTGTAGCATTGTCTTGAGTATGGCTAGACCATTGATGTACCTTTGCATGTTCTCTATGTGAAGATGCAATTCATCGTTGGTGGCTATGTGCATCAACTTCTATATGTACTTGTCAACATCCAACATCAATTGTTTCTTCCTCATAGCCTGGGTGAGGCTTCCGAAGAAATGGATCTTGTATGTTCACACTATGACATCTGAACTCTTGAACAACTATGCATAGGAATCCTTAATGGTAGTGATGAGCAGACAAAGCTTCTCATAGTTAGGGATAAACATCCAAATCCATCCTTTGTCTAGCTCAACCTTAGGCTTCATCCTCTTGTGCAAGTAAATCGAAGCTCCCTTGTACCTCATTATCAATTCTTTCACACGCATAATAGCAGTGTGAATGTCTTTGAGAGTTTGAATTTTCTGCGCGCACTGCTACTGAAAACTATATAAATGGACAACTGCTTTGTGCATCGTGACAGATATTATATACATTGTTCGCATGGTGGCCTCCAAATTTTATATCTCCACCACTATTTATTTCCTCATATTTTTCATGGACGATCCCGCGGACTACTTGGGACATGTGGTTTCCAAGGATGGCGTAGCAGTGGATCCAAAAAATATAACAGCTATCATGGAGTGGGTAGCTCCTAGAAATGTATATGAGGTGCAACCCTTCATGGGGTTGGAAGGCTATTATGGGAGGTTGAGTAGGAACTTCTCCCTAATTTCTTATCCTATTACATCATTGCAGAGGAAAGGTAGGAAGTTTGAATGGATAAAGGAGTGTGAGGACAATTTTGAGTAGCTCAAGAAATTCTTGACACATGCATTGGTGTTAATGATTACAGATCTAGACAAATAGTTTATATTATGCACAGATGTTTGCAAGGGAGGACATGGTGGAGTCCTTTTGTAGAGTGGACAAGTGGTATTCTATGAGTCACTAAAATTGAATGAGCACGAGCAAAACTACCTGACACATGATCTTGAGTTGGCAATGAGCATACATGCATTGAAGATGTGGAGGCACTATCTTCTGGGTAGGATGTTTGTATTTATGAGTGATCATAGTGGGTTGTAGTATCTATTTGACAAACCAAATTTGAATGGAAGGAAAGCTTGGTGGTTAGCCATGATCAGTGAGTTTGATTTTGAGATAAGGTATATCAAAGGTAAAGATAATAGGGTGGTAGAAGCTCTTAGCAGGCAGATACAGGTAAACCATTAGTAGCTATGAGTTCCTATGGGACATATCTATAGTATATGATCTTGTAGGTAGGTTAGTAGGATGTTAGGCATATGGAGATTGTGCCCAGGTTGTAGTAGAACTTATATAGTGGTATAGGTACAAGTACCGGTACAAGCACAAGTAGTGGTATAGGTACAAGTACAGGTAGTGGTAGAGGTACAAGTATAGATGAGGGTTCACAGGATGTGGATTACCATCTCATGGCAACGGAATTGGTTAGATTTAGAGACAAGATATATGTGCCAGATAGAAGTGATCTCAAGAAGGTGTTCTTGAAGGACCTTCATGTGAAACCATATTCAGGTCACCCAGGATATGATAAGACATTGACCATAGTGATTTTCTTTTGTTATTGGTCAAATCTGAAGAAGGATGTAGTAAAGTTTTTAGTTAGGTGTTTTGATTGTAAGTGGGTGAGGGTAGAGTGTAAGCATCCAAATGGACTTCTACATCTGGTTTCAATTCTAGAATGGAAATGGGAGGTCATTTCCTTGAATTTTATCATATAGTTGCTGAGGATGGTTAGACAACATGATTCCATCATTGTAGTGGTGGACAAGTTGACAAAGGTAGCACACTTCATTCTAGTGAAGTCTACATTCTCAACTAGTGATGTAGCACAAGTATTCATTAGAGATTTGGTCAGATTGCATGGAATTCCAAAGAAGATTGTGTTAGACAAGGATGCAAAGTTCACTTCCAAGTTTTGGATGGAGTAGTTTGTTGGTTTGGGCACAAAGTTAGCTTTCCATATGGCTTATCATCTGCATACACATGGACAGACAGAGAGAGTCAACAAGATCTTGGAGGATATGTTGAGGATGTACGTGATGCATCAACAACAAAAGTGGGAAGAGTATCTTCCACTCAAAGATTTTTCTTAAAACAATGGGTATCAAGAATCCTTGAAGATGAGTTAGTATGAGGCATTTTATGGGTGGAGTTGCAATACTCCCATCAATTGGAGGGATCCGGTGAACAGGGTATTGATTGGACTGCACATGTTGGTGGAAGTGGAACAAGAAATGAAGGTAATTAAGAAGAATTTGAAAGCAACACGGGATATGCAGAAGTGCTATGCATATTAGAATAAGTTTTTCAAGGAGTTCTAGGTTGGGGAACATGTGTACTTGCGCATCAAACCAAATAAGATCTCCTTATGGATTGGATCATGTGCCAAGTTGCACCTTGATTTTGTGGACCCTTTAGTATTTTTGAGAGGATTGCACAAGTAGGCTATCAACATGCACTGCCTTCAATAGTTAAAGTCCATGATGTTTTCCATGTGTCGTTGCTTAAGAAGTATGTTAAAGATGTTGATCATGTGATTGATTGGTCTGTATTGCGGTCGGAGCTAGATGGAGAATTTTAGACAAAGCCTTAGTGTATATTGCAGAGAAAGATTCCAATGCTCAATAATTTAAAAATCAAGCGGGTTAAAGTGCAATGGAAGTACTTTGGGCCTCATTAATCTACATGGGAAATGGAATATTAGATGCAGGCTATGTATCCTTCCTTATTCACTAGTTGAGTACATGTTTTGGTATATTTCTTTGGTATATGTTTTTGGTACATGTTTTGGTGATATTTGGTATATTTACATATGTATATGAAAGTAAATACCACCGTGAGCTATGTTATAAAGCTCCAATAAGTGGTATAGGTGTCATGTCATTATTATGTTATACTTGTTATGTTGTCATTTTGGTTTGCTTCTGAGCAAGTTGATCATTGTAAATAGTGTAACGAGTTAAGTTATAAATCTCCATGAGAAATATGTTTTGCTTATAGTAGCCTTGTTGGCTGTAGGTGTTGTCAAACACCGAGGGAGGTCTTTCCCCAATGGGGAGGGTTCTGTAATAGCCCTGGTGAAAATTCCATGTAATAAAAGTTAATAAAGAAAAAATAATAACCACGCTAGATGGGACACTTATTCCAAGGTGAATGTTGGGCAAAAACATAGTGATGGGAATCACTGGTGATTTATTAATGGCTAATGAAATTGGCAAAGGCAATGACAAAGGCTTTGGAAAGGAAAAATGGATTTTGGCACATTTATTTATGAAAATAATCGAAATTAGGAGAAAAGGGAGGTGAAAGGTCACAGGTTGCATGTGAGGAGGAAAATGAAAGAAAATGATGGAAAATGAAGAAAATAGAGGCCTCATTAATAAAAAGGCTTATGAGTATCAGTACACAGACTTTTGTCAATTTTGTTTTGGATTTCTCTCTCTATTCTCTCTCTCTCTCGTTCTTAGACACTTAGAGTTTCTTGGAGCATGGAGCAGTGTGGGATTCTTGGAGCATAGAGGTGTGTGTCATCCTTGGAGTTTTGGAGAAAGAAGGCAAAGGAAGAGAAGGAAAGTGTAAGAGGACATTAGGATCAACAACTACAATGGATTTGGCTTGCAGGTATGAAGTTGCATGAATGTTTTCCTCACTAGTTTTGGCATGCATGGCATATGCATGTGGTTTATTGGTTATGATATGTCATTGGCATGGAGGATTGCTTGGATTGACACTGGATTTGCCTAGAATTGCCATTTCCTGGATATCCATGGTGTTGCGAGTTTATTTCTTTGTTTTTCTAGTTAGTTCTCATGTTTCCTTTTGCTTGGGTTGAGTTAATAGTTCCTGGCATCCCTAGTTGAACAAATTCTCTAGAAGCCCTATAACAACTTCTATTGAGATATTAGTCCCGGAAGCCTTGCTTGGACAAACACTCTAGAAGCCCTTGGTGGGGTTATTTACTAGTCCTGGAAGCCATGGTTGGACAAACACTCTAGAAGCCTAAAAAAGTTGTGGGTCGATTTTCTAGTGCTGGAAGCCTTGGTTGGAACAAACACTCTAGAGCCCTAGAAGGCTTGGGTAGAGACCAATCTAATGATGGTTTTGGTAATGTCTGAATGTGAGGTGGAATCACTGTTTTATGGGTTGAGATGTGTCACCTCTCAAAGCCCTATATGGTTTCCGATTGATGTGTTCTATGAGATACCACATTTATGCATGGAATATGGCACATGGTTGACTCGATGAAGAAAGTTTTGGCTCAGTGATGTCTAGAGTTGGGTGGTTCATGGAAGTCCCACAACTAGTTGGTCTTTGCATCGTTAACATGATGTTATTTCACCTTGTTATTTTATGAGTATTGTAATGGTTTATGTGTAGATTATATGGCTATTGTTTCCTTCATATTTTTGTTTTTATTATGATGGTTATGATAATGTATTGTGGTAGTAACTATGTGCGGCTCTCATCATGTTTTCACTTGTAATTGAATGAAAAATGTATTTATGGCCAAATGGATGAAACTACAACTAATGTGCTGAGGAATCATGAAATCATGCCATGATGTGGGAGCGCCCAGAGCCATTTGGATGTTGGCATGCCCATAGCATGGGAGAGTCTAGGGGTTAAGTTTTCTAAACTCTCAATTGGACGCAGGGGCTAGTTACCAAAAAGGTTGGGATGGTTCATAGGAGTCTTATTGCTGATGTGGAAAGTATGTATGGTGTGTTTCCATTAGTTCCTCTTCCTTAACATGACTTAAGAGGTAGAATCATATCATAGCAGCTTCTAGTCACATGTTTAGCTCGGTTAGCTGATTACCTGGGTAGGTGTGGGAGGAGGGTGTTATAGTGATGATCATCTAGAGTTTCTATTTTCCATTAGAGTATGAACTCCTAAATATTTTCTTGTAGACCTTAGGACATCATTGTTTAATTTTATTATTGCAATGAAATATCGTAAATTTGAACTAATTAAAATTCTTATTATGATAGAGGGAGCGGGAATTTCGTAGGTATTGTCAAGTCTTAGATATTAACAATTCTAGAATCACATAACCAAATTCTTAATATATAATCAAGTTATACATACCTTAGGACTTGTATACCTTAGTTTGATACTTCATTAAGCTTATTTCTCTATTTGTAAACTTTTGAGATGATGTTACATATATGAGACAAAATACTAAAAAAAAATCTTGCTTGATCCTTCAAGAGTTCTCTCCTGAGTTGATACAAGTAACATTCAGTGATGAAGTGTTTATTGCTTAATTTTAGTTCTTCCTTCAAGACCAATATTGATTTCAATAGAATGGATTACTTCTGGTTAGGGATTTTCTTTTCGACAAAGCATTTTTATACGCCTAAGATGTCCATCATTAAGAAGAAGAATATCAATATCGTCTCTCTTTCTTATGGATCAAACTCTCAAGATCCTTTCAATATGATGACTTTTATATCACTTTTTAGGACTCTAAATATTTCTTTTAAATATGATAATTTGTAGATGAATAATGAGTCAATAAAAATAGTTTAACCTTGCTTCCATTATGTGGTCATATCTTTAACTTCTTCTTGAAGGTATTTAAGTCTTTTATTGTCTACTCATGCTCAAAACTTTTGGAGGCTTGAATTCTTTCTAGTGTGGCTTAGGTACGTTCTTCTATGAAACTTTCACTAATATTTGTGATATTTAAAGCATGAATTTATAGGTGTAGACACTCTTTGACATGACATCATTAACTCAAATCCCCTTCTTATTTTTTTAATGGAGATTTAAGACCTTGAGAACTAAACTAATATACTTGCTCTTTTCATCGAGATACTCAAGCTTCCTACTGGATTGGTCCTTTGGTCCTTTATAATAAAAGATAATATCTTTACTATTTATGCTCAGACCTGTGGCATAGTTACTGTGGAGAGAGTTAACGTATGTGCCCATAATTTGATCCTCCTTGTCCTCACTAATTCAGCCCTAGGTGAATGTCCTTATTTTCTTGATTTGAATCCAATGATGACCTCTTTCATTCCTTTGCATGAACCAAGATCTAATAACATGTTGCAAAATCTACTTGGGTAGAAAGTTAATTGATTTATCTTATTATGAAATTATCTTGTGATGTTTCAATATAATTTTTCCTCATTTTGATTTATCTTTCTCTTATCATTAAGACCCCAAACAACAAATAGAAAAGGTACGCAATATGTAGGCACACAACCATAGAAAAACCCCTACGTAGGGGACAACCCAATCAAGTAATTCTTCCTTTTGTAGATTCACGAGACAACCAATACCATGATAACAACCTCCTTTCCTCCATCAAGTCAGCCTCTTTAATCTTTGAAGAATAACAATGAAATCCAAGATCAAAGTCTTCATTATGTCGGTCTCCTTCTATCATTGTAGAATTGTGAATCTTTATTTCCTTCATTCATTATGGGTCTTCAAGCTTTTATGTTCCTTCATATACTTTAGACTTTAGCTCCCTCTCTTCAATGTAATCCTTTAGACATAGACTCCCTCTCTTCACTATAATCCTTTAGACTTTGGCTCCCTCTCTTTATTGTAATCCTTCAGACTTTGATTCCCTCTCTTCACTATTGTTGGGTAGTGGATCCCCCCATAACATGTTTTTGGGGCTTAAAGCCTGAGTTTTGCTCAATGTAATGTAAAGACCCCACAAAATGCGAGTGCAGAGTGTGAGAGTCTAGGGTTGTCCACCCTAAAATAATGTAATTTAATATAGAATGTGTTAGCCTACCCATGGTCCGCACACCATGGGATTGTATAAATAAAGTGAGGCTCTAAGTGTAAAAGTAGTCTTAGCTTGGAGAAATATATGGGTTTTTGGAGGAGGAATTCACTCTGAGTCTGTAAGTTCGATTCTTGGGTTGTAGTACTAGGGAGAGGCTCTGCAGTTGTGTGCGCAGAGGCCTGGTAGAGTCCGTAGCTATGTGCGCGAACCCTTATAGCTGAGTGCATAGGCCGAGTTGGGAGTGTACTTGCATAGAGAATTAATAAAAGATAAGTTGATTCTGAAATACTGTTTGTTTATACTCCTGGTATGTTTATGCATCTCTTTAAATTTTTATGATTGCGCAAACTTGCTATTAAAATTGAATGATTAGTAAGAATATTGGGTATATTAAATTAAGTTAACATCTTTAATAATAACACAGTAAGGATAATGGATCTAGACAACACCTCTTCGTGCTCTTTATAGAGCTGCGCAAAAGCAGTCGCACAAACTACGAAGGACAAACGACTACGTGGAGTAGTGCAAGCACGTAGGATCGGTCCGCGAACTTCCTAGACTTCATTAAAACATCCCTAGGGTGCAGAAACCTTGTTCCAGCACCCTCCCATACTACCTCAAGTGAGACCTCAGTCTGCACACTACGGAATGTTGCCAAAAGGGTTGGTAGTATCGGGATTTGCTTGGCTAAACTCACTGCTGAACCTGGGTCAGGCCCCACGTAGCCAACAAATGGTTCTATTGCCAAGATCGGGATCTACCTAAGGGATGTCTGATGTCATGCCACTGGAACCAAACAAAGAAGGAAATCAAAGAGTGGTTGGACAAGAAGCTTCATGAGATCGTGACACAGGAAAACAAAACTCTGCAGATATCCAAGAAAAGTGGGTTGGATCTCTACATGTATATGGAAATCCACGAGATCTTCTTTGCATCCTTTCCTTCTGAACTATATGAGTGGATCATGAGGTTAGCTGGTAGCCAGGGAAGGTGTAAGCTTGACCAATTGGTAGTGTGGACTCCAGAGTTAGTGTACAAACTAGAGGCATTAGAGGATAAGATCGTGCAAGTTATGGACCATTGGCTCTACTAGATAATAGGGGGATTTATCACTGAGTTCACAGTAGATATGACCATGAGCTATAGTGAAGAAAAATGATGTTTTCTCAAGGGACCGCGAGGTAGGTACATTAAATCCCTCAATAGCTGGATTAAGATGTTGTTATGTGAAAAACGGGTGATTTGAATACATTAATGTTTGAAATGATGCACTGGAATGGGCGTTGTGCACAACACCTACACGATGGTGGAGTACACATCAGAAGACAATTGGAAAGTGGCATGAATGTAGAAGATGGATGCGTTTATGGTTTGGAAGTCCCCAGCATCAAACGAGAGCCAGGTAGCTAGGATGAAGTAGCTTGCATGCCCACCTATGTCGATGGGTGCAGACATGTGCTATGCAAGCACGTCCCAGACTAAGGATTGAAAATTAGAACCAGACGTGGTAGCAGGAAAAGCTACAACAATTCCATGCCAGAGCATCCAAAAAGCTATGCGAAATCATGAACAAAGTTCACCATGTTGGCATTATGATTCAGGTGTTGTCCTTGATGGCAACTCACTCAGAGGAATGATACAGGTGATGGAAACTCACTCAAAGGACAGATCACAGTGCAGCAGGTAAAAAGAGAGATATACGCAGGTTGACCGTGAAGAAAGGGCGTATATACGCGGGTTAGCGAAACAGAATGGGCGTACGCGTATACACGCGGGTTAATAAGAGTAAAGGCACGTACATGTTGGAAATCATGGTTTTGGTCCGTGGTATTTCGTCCATAGTATTGGGTCCAAAGTGACGACCCCAAGTATTGGGTTCATGGTATTGTTTCTACATGGTTTTGGACCATGGTATTGAGAGAAGCCTAACCTATATAAGGAGAAGATCATTAGGCCAAGAGGTGTGGAAGAGTGAGCAAGGAGTGAATGTTTGACGAAGTGCGAAGATCTAGTATTGCTGGTTATCGGTTTGTGCTGCTTGGATTGGGTTGATATAACAGCGAAGGTACAAGTAATTATCTTTAGATCTGTACGCGGGTTGTATGAGGTGAAAGCGCATATACACACGGTTTTGGTATAGTAAAGTGGCGTATGCATTATGAGATTTG
>APFE030730362.1:72167-83739 GCA_000404065.3 Pinus taeda
GAAGAGAATATCTTGGTCCGCCCTTTTCCCTTGATGTCAAAGGGGGAGAGTGACTTGGTGTGGTGGTTGCCATCAAGTCCAAAGGGGGAGATTGTTGGCAGTATGATTCAGGTGCTGTCCTTGATGGCAACTCACTCAGAGGAATGATACAGGTGATGGAAACTCACTCAGAGGACATATCACAGTGCAGCAGGTAAACAGAGAGATATACGCATGTTGACCGTGAAGAAAGGGCGTATATACGCGGGTTAGCGAAACAGAATGGGCGTACGCGTATACATGCGGGTTAATAAGAGTAAAGGCGTGTACATGTTGGAAATCATGGTTTTGGTCCGTGGTATTTGGTCCATAGTATTTGGTCCAAAGTGACGACCCCAAGTATTGGGGTCATGGTATTGAGAGAAGCCTAACCTATATAAGGAGAAGATCATTAGGCCAAGAGGTGTGGAAGAGTGAGCAAGGAGTGAATTTCTGACGAAGTGCGAAGATCTAGTATTGCTGGTTATCGGTTTGTGCTGCTTGGATTGGGTTGATATAACAGCGAAGGTACAAGTAATTATCTTTAGATCTGTACGCAGGTTGTATCAGGTGAAAGCGTGTATACACGCGGTTTTGGTATAGTAAAGTGGTGTATGCATTATGAGATTTGGTATTTTAGGTTGCTGTTGATTCTACTGGTTGTTGCAGAGTTCTGGGCTCTGGTTTGCGTTCTGTGTTTTTGATGACAGGGTTTCATTGATTCAGTTTTGGGTGATTTAGAGATTTATGACGCAAGTATAAGTGGATGATTGTATTGCAGCAGTGATTGTTTTGTACTTATGGATCCAGTCTGAAAATTGATGAAACGTGGTCCCTGAAGAAAAGAAGGCTGCAACCTTCTGTAGGTCAGCACCTACGTACTAGTATATCCGCTAGTACAAGAGCTAAGGGGGTTGTAGCTCCCTTCCAGAAGTAATTGGAAAACGAGAGAGGGTTGTAGCCCTCTGCAGGTTGTAGCCTGCGTACTGGTAAAGGACTGCACCAGTACATTGTAAAAGAAGTTTCTTATTAAAGGAAGAAAGAGACGAATTGCAGCAGGTGGTTTTCACCCACATTGGGTTTCCACCTTATATCATTGTGTTCATGTGTGCTTCTTATGTGTGATGATCTGTATTGTTAATGTGGTTAATAATGTTCAGATGCATTTACTGAAGATAAGCTAACTGAATCTTAAGATTGTTGCATATACGCTTGTTTCATTTAATACAGTCGCGTATATACCCGTATATCCTTAACTGAAGTCGCGTATGTGAATCTGAGTGTGAAAATGAAAAAGTTTTACTGATCTGATAATACTGATTCACCCCCCCCTCCCAGTATTTTTTCCAACACACCAGGCAAGACAAACTGACTGGGACCTGCGCGTACCGATGGTTCGATGGGCCTATAGGACCATGAGAAAAAGCCAGATAGCGGAAGCAATCCCAACACTAATGAGAGGAGATGCAACCATAAGAGTAGAGAAGAATACATATACCACTGTTCTCGTAGTTAGAAAAGTATGCGAGGAATCGGGTAAAGGAATTATGCAGTTACAGGAAGTCATTCGGCAAGGGAACTTGAACCTTCACGAACTCAATGAAGCTCAAGTACGACTGAAGTAGAAAATCATGGTAATAAACACAGAAATCAGAAAACTAGAGACTGAATTCAAACAAATATGTCACATCGATGAAAGGGTAGGATAGGATACGAGCAGCCATACCACCGCATTAGAATATTGTCACCAAGAATTTGTAGCTCTGGTACAATGGCTGCAACTGCACCTTATCAAACAAAGTAACTAGGGGAGTGCACCGTATAAGGAAGAACATGAGGCATTGACTAGTGTGAGGGTAACTAAGGGAGGCTCGCAGACCGGGTTGAAAGGTGATTTGAAGCCTCGTACCATGAGCACGACCACCTGACTATCTGTAGGAAGCATAGTCTAAGTGCTGCAAGCAGTTGAAAGAGAGCACATACTATAAAAGAGTCTATTTGGAAGATGTGTGACAAGGAGGTTGCAAATAGGATCGATATGTCACAGGGGTCACAACTGCACATAGGGAGCCATGCTATTGCGCAGATAGTCTGGGAGGTGACCGTTGGTGTCACTGTTCATGACAAGAGGTCAATTTTAAAGAAAAAAGGAGCAGGCAGCGGACAATTAAGATACAAATTAAGAGAAAGATTTGGGAGGATCTACCACCAAAAAGGCATTAATGACTCAGAAGTGGGGTGAAGGGTCAAATTCAAATTAAAAAGATGTTATAAAACCATCAGGGCTAGCCACAGGGCAACAATTGGTTGTTTGAGAATTGAGCAAGTACTGAGCACTAAGCATCCTGTACTCTTACCACCCCCAACTACAGACACTATGATGACTGCAAGAACAAGAGTGCAATTCATGAAAGTTACCCCGGAGCCCTGTATAGTCCAGAAGAGCTTGAAGAGGCGGAAGATGCACCAGAAGTTCCTAAGTCACCCCACACACCGCGACCACTGAAAGATAAGCAAACAATGGGGCCAGTCTAAGTATCACCAAGGAACCCCTGGTTTAGTAAATTATCAATGACAGAGAAGGGAAAAGTTGTCACCCTTGAAACTAAGGAGGAGGAGGAATATTTGCAAGCTCTAATCGACCAAATTGAAGAATAGGACAATGAGGTATAGACTATCTCCCAAGTGCCTTTGGCGATAAAGATACCCCACTACATCTACTCATGGAAGGGGAAAGCCAAGATACCGAAGGACCTGGAGGCCATGACGAGTGTGCTCTAGACCCCACTCCTTCCAGATGAAATAAGGTTTGAAGGTCTACCTATGGGATGGGTACCTAATATGAAGTTTGAATACTAGGACCTCCCAGACACCGAGAAGTTCCCACAGTTGGCCGTGGAGAAATTACTATAGCAGAAATGGTTACACGTTGTGGAGAGGGCTAGGTTACTCCATCTGTGACGGATACCCCACTACCACTGCACGCCCATCACAATTTTTGTCATCTGGCAACTGCTGTGCCTAGTACATGATGGGTATCTCTGGCTAGAGGAGCTGATTCCCATCACGGCCAATTTAATTCACTGAATTTCTCATCTGCCCCTCAAAGGCAACAACCTCGCAGCCATAGCAGGAAAGAGTTGTGACTTGGCCCTTGCAGAAGCTATAAAGGCCAAACATAAGCTAGAGAAGAGGAAGTGAGGGTACATAATCGCAAACATCAAGGACCAAGGGGTGCGCGTAGCCACCCAGCTATTGGTCGACAAGCTAATGAGGAAATTTTGAGTGGACAAAGTGCCAACATCTGTAATTGCATTGGCAAAGAAATGCATAGAGGGGGTCTAGTTCAACTGGGCACAGTTCCTCTGCGACGCGTTTTTGACAAACTATAGAGAGGCCCAAGGGTAGGGTAAGACCTTCCACTATGTTTGGTTTCTCTTATGCATCTTGTTGGTTGTAGGAGAGCTGTTGGAAGATAGCCAGTTTCCCACAGTTGAGGGTGACCTACCCGAAGCCACGAGGTACACCTTGCTCTGGGCAACGAAAGATGTGACAAGGATCCATGAGATAAAGGTGTTTTAGGTGTTCGTAGTCGTGAGCATACGGACATTGATCAAACGTAGGCCACGCTTGTCCCCTATAGTCCATAAAAACTTACAGAGCATAGAAGAGTTCAAGGTACATATGCATAACCTATATATCTGGGCTCATAAAGACCCCGCACGAACATGGGTGAAGCTCCCATTTATCGCAACGGATGATGCGATCTTTGTAGTAATGGAGTCCTGGTCTCTAGAGCAGCACACCGTGAACTTGGCAGAAATGGAAAAGATCGCAACACAACAACGAAAGAAGGAAACCAAGCTACGCACCATGTAGCTAGTGAAGAGAAAGTGCCAGGAATAAGAAGCGGCCATGTAGCAGAAGGTGGCTGAGGTAGCGGCGACAACACAAACACTAGAGAACATAACCGTGCCCACCAAAGAGACCGAGGAAGGCCAGGAAATGTCCACAGAGCAGGACATACAGGGGGAGGCTGAGACAAAGGAAAGAATAGACCCTGCACCAAAATCAACCCAACTCAAGAGGCTACGTGTCCATTAGAAGCTAGCCTCATGGAAAAATACGAAGGCAACAAAGACCTACAAGGGAGACCTTCTTGACATTGGCGAAACAGTTCACGATGTCACTAAGGATGATTTTGAAGAATTAATGATGGAGTAGATAACTGTATTGGTGGCACTCAAAGTGTAGTTGCAGGAATTGTAGGTGTGACCCCTAGGAATAATGGCACCACACATTGTGGCAGGTACTTCCAAAGCCGAGTTGATGTTCCGTGCCTACACCACGAACACTTTTGTATTACCAGAAGGTTTAGTCTTAGCAGCCTCCAATGGTGAGGGGGCCATGGCAAGTCAAATGAAGGGATGGGGGTTGAATTTGGATGCCCTTCTGAGATAAATCCTATACCAAGTATAGGATGGGGTAACTATTGAGCTTCGCACATGGAAGGGTCGCGCCCTCCAAGTTTTGACCGAGTAGAAGTTAAATTTAGAATAGCTCAGCCTGTAGCGTGACAACCTGGTCGCACAAACCCAGGGATTGGAACAAGCCATGGAGGAGGCCTATAGCAAGATACCAGAGTTGGCTAGAGTTCGCAAGGCCCAGGAGGAGGCCGCGAAGGTTTAGTTGGAACTGAACCTACAGATCGCTGAGCTGCGGCTAAAGGCGTAACCCTCTACATACCTGGAAGTCAGAGAGCAGTGCCACTGTGCCATTCAATTGGGGCTGGAAGCAATAGGGCGTGCCATACAGGATTGCACAGGCATGTTAGATCAGTCACTCATCACCCTCGCTTCATTGTAGGAAGACCCAACGCTACAATGTTTAGAGATAGAAGCATCGGAGTTGCAGTGGGCCTATAACAATGTCCAAGGGACCGCGCAAATGGTGGCCTTACTCAGTGACTGGCCAAGATGAGGGTGGCCAAGGTTTTAAAGGAATAGTTGGAAGTCGTGTGCTAGAAAGAAGCAGTGCTTAAAGCATGCATCCAGCTTTGTCTCGAGGAAGCATTCACGATCATTGCCATGATCGAGGGAAAGTTGGCCCAGATGCAGCATACATATGTAATAAGGAAAGAAGGTGTTTCTAACTACGATGCATTGGAGATTCTTGCACAACTGATATAGCAGACAGTGGAAGAATGTGTTTGTAGACGTAAGTGAAGTGCAGAAGTTGTTGGATGGACTTTGTGCGAAGATCACTGTATTAGTCGAGTGACTCGAGATGAGTCATGATGATTTTGTTGGGGGTCTGTTGGGTAGCGAATTCCCCCATAGCATGTTTTTGGGGCTTAAAGCCTGAGTTTTTGTCAATGTAATGTAAAGACCCCACAAAATGTGGGTGCAGAGCGCGAGAGTCTAGGGTTGTCAACCCTAAAATAATGTAATTTAATATAGAATCTGTCAGCCTACCCATGGGCTGCAGACCATGGGATTGTATAAATAGAGCAAGGCTCTAAGTGTAAAAGTAGTCTTAGCTTGGAGAAATATATGGGTTTTTGGAGGAGGAATTTGCTTTGAGTCTATAAGTTCGAGTCTTGGGTTGTAGTAGTAGGGAGAGGCTCTACAGTTGTGTGCACAGAGCCCTAGTAGAGTCTGCAGCTATGTGTGTGGACCCCTGCAGCTGAGTGCGCAGGGCAGAGTTTGGAGTGTACTTGGATAGAGAATTAATAAAAGATAAGTTGATTCTAAAATACTGTGTGTTTATACTCCTATTATGTTTATGCATCTCTTTACGGTTTTATGATTGCGTGCACTTGCTATGAAAATTGAATGATTAATAAGAATATTGGGTATATGCAATTAAGTTAAGATCTATAATAATAACACAGTAAGGGTAAAGGATCTAGATAGCACCTCTTCGCACTCTTTATAGAGCTACACGAAAGCAGTTGCACAAACTGTGAAGGACAGACGGTTTCCTGGAGCAGCACAATCGCACAGGATTTCTCTGCAAACTTCCCAGACTTCATTAAGACATCCCTAGGGTGCGAAAACCTAGTTCTAGAACCCTCCCATACTACCTCAGGTGAGACCTTAGTCCACGCACCATAGACTATTGCAGAAAAGGCTGATAGTACCAAGATTTGGTTGGCTAAACTCACTGCTGAACCTAGGTCAAGCCCCACGTAGCCAACAACTATAATCCTCCAAACTTTTCCTCCCTCTATTTATGTTAGGTCCCTATAATACTAGTGTATTCCCTTATTATTGTTGCCATTATAGCCCTTTATTATTATTTTTGTGCCCATGTTGGCCTCATATTGTTATTATTGTTCCCCATAGAAGCACATTATTATTATTGTTATGTCGTCTCTGATTATATTTTGACCCCTTAGACTCCTATAATATAGGAATGATGTCTTTTCATTTGAATCATCCAAGAATTGTTCATTTGTGTAATGTAAAGAAGATTTCCCCATCAAAGAGGATGATTTTGATGTTGTTGATCTATCTTTTCTTCTATTTTCTGAGTTTGTTGCATAATATTTGGTATCAAAACTTTGGATTTTAAGGTTTTGCTTCTTCAAACAGGTCATTGTGGAATTTTCGGTATAAAATTTTTTCTACGACATTTCAGAAGTTTAAATTAAAACCCATTTGATCCAAAATCGTTATGAAGAACATGTCCAAATTTCAGATATCTTCTCACTATATTTTCAGAGATATGATCCAAGGAAATTAGGATTTTTTTAGGCTCCCAAATTATATCTCAAATAGGTGATCTTGGGAAAATCGTCATAACTTTATCTCTAAGGATCAGATTGAGATTTCGTAAGATATTACAGAAAGAGGATGGACTGTAATTTTCTATGTATTATTTCTAGGTTTGAAGGCTCAAATAATGACATGTGGAGCTTCATACAAGTTTTCTCTACTAAACCATTATATAATCAGGTCATTGTCGGAGCTTTGGAATAATTCTTTCTTGGAGAATACAATCTTGATCGGACTTGTGGGCTTGGAAAGAGGACACAATGGGCTAATTGATGATGTAATTTCAGACCTTCAGATCTAAATTTATATATATACAATAGATTGAATATCAATCTCCTACAAAGTGAAAAAAGGTGCGAAATATTTTCAAAAATTTGAATACGTTTGGTTTGAAGAATTAGTTGGAAGTAATTCAAAGGGCATAGAAGCATAGGTATCATTAATTGATTCCCGAAAGAAAGGATATGGAAACATCTAGAAAGAAACCTGAAAGCTCTAACATGACTCACGAAGAAGAGGAATAAATGCAACATGATATATCAAAATTACGAGACCAAGTGCAACAAATTTCACTCTCACAAAAAGTAACAGAAGCTAAGATGGATGGTTTAAATAAAGTCATGGAAGCTAAGATGAATGGCATGTAATATAATATGGATGGCATGGAAGCTAATATGGATGGTTTAGAAGTAAACATTGAATATTCTTAGAAAGACATGGAAGGTTTGAAAGGAAGTTTGACAAATTTGCTTCAAGAAATGCTTCCTAATGGCGAAATGGTAGTAGAGGAAAGTTATGATGAGAAAAAAATAAATGTTAATCATGATTCCATAGAATGTAATGTTGGATTGAAGACCCACCATGTTCCAAAGATCGATGTGAGGATGTTTGAGGGCAAGGACCCCATAACATGGATACTACAGATGGAGCAATATTCCGGTCTCCATAGTGTGCAAAACACACAAAATGTACGCATTGCAACTTTATATTTAGAACCCAATCAATTTGTGTGGTATTAATGGCCTTTCTCTCATAAAAAAAAAAATCACTTGGTCAATTTTTATGGAGGAAATGATAGCACATTATGAGGGTACAAAAAGAAACAACTTCTTTAGCCAATTGATAAATCTCAAACAAAGGGGTTCAATGGTGGAGCACATTGAGGAATTTGAAAAATTGAATATAAGGGTAAAAGATATTTGAGAGGAGCATAGAATTGATGTTTTCATAAGGAATATAACATCCAACATGAGGCTTGCCTTTGAGAACCAGATTCATTGGAGAAGGCATTTAGGTTGGAAAGAAAAATTGAAAGAAAAATTATGGCAACAAGGAAGCCTACCAATCACAACGATAAAGATGGAAGTGTTGTTGCCCCTAGCCTTCCACAAACTACAAGGTTGAAACCACGACAGTTGGAAGAAAAAAGAGGAAAAGGTCTTTGTTACAGCTGTGATAGAAAATACACTAAATGTCATAAGTGTGTTGAGAAGAAATTATTTTACATAGATTCTGAAGAGAAGGAAGAAAAGGAACAAGAAATGTCAAAATAAGAGGATATACACCAGGAACCAACCCTAGAGAAAGAATAAATTAATTTGACCATATCTTGTAATGCATTGGTAGGAATTAACACTTGTCAAACTCCCAAGATATAAGGAAATATCAAGAAGAAAAAGGTAATATTGTTGATTGATTGAGGTAGTATCCATAATTTTATTCATTGTAAGATAACTAAGGAATTGAATTGCTTCCTATAGCAAGCATCAGAGTGTTAAGTGATGGCTACAAATGGAGGAACCATAAATTGCTCTGGAAAGTGCCATAATATCAAGCTATCCATGGGAGAATATGTATTGAGTATCTCAATGCTTTCAATTTCAATGGGTGGTTATGATGTTGTACTAAGTGTCCAATGGCTACAATCTTTGAGTATGATAGCTTTTAATTTTGAAGAACTTTTCTTAATTTTTTTTTTTGGGAAGGAAAGGAAATCATGAAAGTTAATCAGCCTCTTTGAGGGGGAAACCTCATTTACATTACACAAATGAACAATTCTTGGATGATTCAAATGACAAAATCTTCTTTCTATAAATAGGACCCTAAGGGGTCATAATATAATCAGAGTTGTTGGACACCTAATCCTAAATGGGTTAGTGTGGAAGCCGAACAGACTAAGTAGTCCAAGAGACCTTGGGATGTGAATCCCAACGGTCACATAATGTACCATAAATATACATCATTTGTGAATACAAAATGTACTGCATGTTTTATCTTTACTATTCTTTCTCGCTGTCCATGTCTGTTTAACATGGTATCAGAGCCATGATGTGTGGCCTGTTTTCCCTGAGCAACTAGTCTAAGTTGCCTTGAATAGCGCTGACCTAGCCTTCATTACCTGCACTGCCTCTGTCCTGAAATAATCTGCCATATTCCCTTCCAGCTCTGTTGTGTCAAAACGTTGCTCCCTCTGCACACTATCTTCTCCCTCCGTACACATAACGCTCCATCTGGAAATCGCAGCCTGATGATGAATATCCTGTCATAATGCCTCTTGTACACATAACACTCCATTTGGAAATCGCAGACTGATGATGAATATCCTGTCAGAACACCTCTTGTACACATAACGCTCCTGGAGCTCCCAGCGAGGATTGTGAGAATAGCAGCGAATCGGAGATAATTATATTCTCCCTCAGCATCATACGACGGTCATTTTGGGGAAGAAACCGCGATTCAGACATGGATTTGGCAGCTTGGAGATTTAGTGCGACAAGATGGAGGATATATATAGCTAAACAGTGTTCGTCTTCGAACTTGCTCTACATTCCTGATGACTGTTAATAGTCGTCAGCATTGCAGGATAACAGATACAAGAGACTGAAGCGTGGAGCGTAAACAATCCCTCATTACAGATCTAGAGACGACAGAATACTGGAGCAAAAAAACCGAGTCAAGAGCTGAGCCGCACGGTGGAGAAAACCAACAAGAAGTAGAAGATGAAGCATCATGAAGAGTGTGGATTTTGAGATTAGACAGCGCCAACGCTGAGCAGACTGCTTCTTAATCAGCTTTTCACTTCGCAATCCAATGTTTATCGTTCACATTCTGTCTCTTCCATTATATGTTTAACATGGATATGTTAGCTTGCATGCAGTCTTGAATTAGTCAAAAATCTGTGGCATGTCACTCCAATGGTCCATGTTGGTCTGCGCGTTATTGTGTTAAAATGATCCTAGGATTGAACTCGTGCGTCGTTGGATGATGGTTGTGGCGAATGGTATGAAATTTGTGTGTTGAAATTACTAAAAATTGTATGCGTTCAATGACATTCCGGTATATGGCTCTGTGTGATATATGTGGTTTTGTTAAATACAATTACACAGTACCAATCCACTCTGGCTCCTCGACCCTTCCACATTCTGGTCCCTACCAAAACTCCGCTCTGTATTAAACTTTGTATTGTATCTAAACTCTGGGCTTGGAACAGATTTGGTATATAGCGTATGCTCCCATTTATATGCTATCCTGACTCTTGACAGTCATACACTGCCTTCAAACCCAACATATAATACTTGGTTTCACGTTAATACTTCGTGGTTGCACAAGTTGATACCATAATTTGATACCACCTTATCACACTATTGCTCTAAGCCATAGCCACCGCAGCCGGATGGAAAGAAAATAAATCCTTATCAAACTAGTGCTCCAAGCCACGACCAACACAGCCGAATGAAACAAGTGAGTGAAGGAAAGAATTATTGTTTTCACGAAAGCTTCCAAAGTTTTTAAATATCAATGCCCACCTCAATGTGAAGGGCATTCGACACCGACATGATGCATAAATACTCCGCATTTACTGGAGTTTGGCCATAATCTTCATAATCCTCCCACAAAGAAGTGTTTGTACGAAGACCGTGACATTGTTCTGCAGCGACATTGTTCTGCAGCTGCCACAACTATATGAATTGCTTAAATTGCTCAGAAATCACCGAGATACAAAGAATTCTCGAAAGAAGACGAAAAGTGTTTAGCTGGTGGGAATTGGCCTGACGACCCAGAGATGTTAGCATTAAACGCATTCTGACTCATGTAAATTGTAGATCTTGCCTTATATGATCACCAGCTTGATGAGAAATGGCCTATGGAGAAAGTGGATGTAACTTGGTAACATCCAGCTTACTCAGGTCCTGCTCCATCAACCATTTTCGCGACATTGTTGCCACTTGACAAGCCCTTACAAGATTTTGTAGTAAGAGTACAATATTATTTTTTCTGTTGCTGTTGCCTCAGTTGTGATCAGTTTTTTAAGTGACATTGAAGAAAAATGGCTACAATTACTGAAATATTAGAGTTCTTAAAAACTCTGATACATTCCTCTAATCATGATACATTAAAAGTCAGCAAAGTTTCTGTCACAGACATTCAGGTCTGTCTACAAAATGCAAAGGAAAAGATAGATTTTTTACAGCTTGAATCACAGCTACAGCAAGAAGATCTACATCAAAATAGACACCATTCTGAACCTGTTTCCGTTCAGAACTTTGAGACAACCACCCATCAGCAACAAACCAATAATGTTCATGTTCATTCAAATAAAGTAGCAGTTGTAAATGCAGATGCAGAAGTTCAGTCTGCACTTCCCAATCCCATCATCAGACCTTGGGAACAGCTTGTCCACAACAAGCACAGAACTGGTCTTGGATATGACAAGGACTTTTCCTTTCATATTCCAGACTATGCCAAGCCCATTCAGTTTCAAAGTGCTGGATTCA
>APFE030730362.1:83759-111127 GCA_000404065.3 Pinus taeda
CTTCAGCTTCTTGCCAGTTTTGGAAGAGTTCCGGGAACTGCACTAAGCGTTCCAGTGTTGGTGGTTATCCTTAAACCACCGCCCTTTTTTACCAACATTTCATAGAGCACATTCAGCCAAGTTCTTCCATGCATTATTGCACATTTTCTATTACAACTCTTTTCTTGGACTCATACATAACCCTTCGGATTAAGGGGGGGAATGTTGGACACCTAATCCTAAATGGGTTAGTGTGGAAGCCGAATGGACTAAGTAGTCCAAGAGACCTTGGGATGTGAAGCCCAATGGTCACATAATGTACCATAAATATACATCATTTGTGAATAAAAAATGTACTGCATGTTTTATCTTTACTATTCTTTCTCGATGTCCATGTATGTTTAACAAGAGCCGACATAACAATAATAATGTGAGGGCACAAAATAATAATAATGGGCTTCTATGGGGAACAATAATATCAACATGGGGACAACATGGGCACAACAATAACAATAAAGGGCTACAATGACAATAATAATAAGGGAGTACAATAGTACTATAGAGACCTAACGAACAATGTGCCAAGCACCAGTCTTAGCTATGCTAGACTTCACAAAAACCTTTATTGTAGAATGTGATGCCTAAGGAAATAGAATTGGTGCCATTTTAATGCAAGAATAAAGACCCATTTCTTTCAAAAGTTGTCCAATCAAAGGAAAGTATTTACACAAAGCTATTTATGAGAAGGAAATGTTTGCAATACTACATGCACTTAAGAAATGGAAACCTTACCTAATGGGAAGACACTTCCAGGTAAAAATGGATCATAATAGTCTTAAATACTTTCTAGAACAAATATTATCTTCAGAAGAGCAACAAAAATGGGTGACAAATATGTTGGGTTATGACTTTGAAATCATCTACAAAAGGGGAAGCAAAATGATTTTGTAGATGCACTCTCAAGTCTAAAGGATGAGGACATGGAAGCATTGTTTTGTGCCAATTCTATTATCCAACCAGATTGGATAAACAAAACAAGGGATGCATAGAAGAATGGTGAAGAACTGTGGGCACTCATTCAAAAGTTGCAGCACAATACGAGTACATCTAATACATTTAGCTAGAAAAATGATTGTTATGGTACATAGATCACTTAGACCTCTGTAAGAATTCCCAACTCAAAAAAAAGATTCTCCTGGAATTGCACACCTCTCCCTTAGGAGGGTACTCAGGATTTTTAAAAACTTACCACATGGTTAAGAAATAAATTTTTTGGGAAGGCCTTAAATATGATATTCAAAAGTTTGTGGTAGAATGTTTTGTTTTCCAACAAAATAAAGTTGAGACAATTAAGAACCCATGTATCTTACAACCTTTATCCATTCCAATTCAATGTTGGGAGGAGGTTTCAATGGATTTTATGACAGGGTTACCCAAGTCCGAAGGAAAGAGTGTCATCACAGTGGTAGGTGATAGACTTACCAAGTATGCACAATTATGTGCATTATCTCATCCATTTAAAGTCAGTATACTTGCTACTGTGTTTATGGAAACAATTCAAAATCTACATGGAAACCCAAAAATTATTGTAAGCGACAAAGATACCATTTTGACTATAAATTTTTGGACAAAATTATTTTCTTGTCTGGGTCCTCAGTTAGCTCATATAA
The DNA here is from genome assembly GCA_000404065.3 of Pinus taeda. NCBI lineage: Eukaryota > Viridiplantae > Streptophyta > Pinopsida > Pinales > Pinaceae > Pinus > Pinus taeda. The sequence continues at coordinate 85,409 of APFE030730362.1, forward strand.
AAAGTGAGGAAGGGGGAACATAACTCACTTTAGAATAAAAAGTTACTTCCTAGGTAGCACAAAGTTGTGACCTAAGGGGGAACCAAGGGGGCAAACGGGGGATGTAGAAATGGGGCCCGTGCAGACACATGGAGGGACTACGCAGGAGGGAAGGAACACATGGCAAGAAGGGGATCACACAAGAGAAAGTGAGCCTAGGGATTGTGAGAGACAAAGGCTATAAAATAGAGAGGAACCCCCTCATTTGGGATCATTCTGGTTATGAGCATTTGTGATAGTCATTTTGACTTAGAGCACGTTGGCTGTTTAGCTAGTCTGCAGCACTGTTTAGTGCATTGAGTGTCTCCATTTGGAGATCTCACCCTTAGCCCTGGGGGACTTTGAGTGCCTACTCGGGCAAGGTATTTCCATTGGCATCTAGCAGTAGTTTCATCAACATTTTAGCAGCAGTTTCATCAGTGTCTTTGAGGAACTCCGCAGAACCCCAAGGGGGTGATTTTCGAGGGTCGGCCATTTCAGAAAAGCTTTCTAGGTTTTCTGGGTTTCTTGAGTAGAGTCTGATTCCAGAGTTTCAACCTTTTCTGAGGAGGGGAGCAGCCCCAAATCCTCATTTGATTTCTAGTAGCAACAACAACATCCATGCAGAGAGACCATTCTTGTCATTCTGAGAGTATTTTTTCACTTTCCTTGTGCAAGTCGAGGTGCCATCTGTCTAATCACCTCTTGTAATCATTTATTTCTCAGTATAATAAAATAGCTTTTCATTTCTCACTGCATTTCTTGTGTATTTGCTTATATTTCCGGTTTACATTATTATATGTTGTTCCACTATTATTTTATCACTTCTGGGTTATTATATCATTTGCACATATTGGGTTGGATATTTTGTTGGGGTTTGAGGAATATTCCGGGTTAGGGATATTACATTATAAATCATCTTATCATCCTCAATCTAATGGGAAAATGGAGATAGTAAACAAACTTTTGGAAGTATATCTTTGTTACTTTTTATTTGATAAACATACACAATGGGTCAAGTGGTTGCCTCTGGATGAATGGTGGTATAACACTTCCTTCCATATTGCAACAAAAATTACCCCATTTATGGCAATTTATGGATGTCATCCACCATCCATGACATCATCCTTAAAATAAAATTCTAAGGTTCAAGCAGTGGAAGATCACATCAAGCATCAACAACAAGTTGTCTAGCTCTTAAAGGATAACCTCACTTTGGCACATAATAGAATGAAAGAACATGCATATCAACATTGCGTTGTAATATTTTTTATGTAGGTGACTAGGTATTTCTACGACTAAAACCATACAAATAAACGTCCCTCAAGTAAGATAATAACAATAATAAATTATCACCAAAGCATTATGGTCTGTACAAGGTGTTAAAAAGATTGGTACTATTGCATACAAATTGGAGCTTCTTGCATCTTCCCAAGTGCACCCAGTTTTCCATATTTCATGCTTAAAGAACGTTATAGCTGACAAGATCCCAATTCAAACAATATTTCCAAAACTTGAAGAGGAAGGAAAAATCATATTGGAACCCAAAGCAGTGACAGAAACAAGAAATCAACAACTACGAAATCAATCAAATTCAGAGTATATCATCAAGTGGAAGAAATTACTCGTTGAAGATTCCACATGGGAGGATGCAAATTTTATATAGAATAATCCATAACTACTTAAGCATTGAGGAAAACACTTTTTTAAGGAGAGGGGCATGTTAGGTCCCTATAATACTAGTGTATTCCCTTATTATTATTGTCATTGTAGCTCTTTATTGTTATTGCTATGCCAACATTGTCCGCATATTGCTATTATTGTGCACCATAGAAGCCTATTATTATTATTATTATTTTGCCCTTACATTATTATTGTTATGTCAACTCTGATTATATTATGACCCCTTAGACTCCTATATATACAAAGGAGGTTTTGTCATTTGAATCATCCAAGAATTGTTCATTTGTGTAATGTAAAGGAGGTTTCCCCCTTGAAGAGGCTAATTTTGAAGTTGTTGATCTATCCTTTCTTCTATTTTGTGAGATGGTTTCATAACACTTTACTGTAATCCCTTGGCTCTTTCTTCGATGTTATATTTTAGAAGCTAATTTTCTTCTCATTCCTCTAAATTGGGATGATCTATCTTGTTATATATAATTTTTGGAGCCTCCAAAATGATCCGACATGATCCATTGAACATAATTCATCTTTATATAAGGCTAGGCTAACTTGTAAATAAATGAGGAGGCTGACTTGAAGGGGTTTCTTCCAAAAATAATTTTGACTTTAACTCAACAAAATTACTAGAGCACACAAAGGGTGCTTTGACCTATTGACTATGCACCCAAGCATGAAAACCAAGCTTTAATACTTTAATTTAATAATAAAAATTGATTTTACATTATTTTGATAAATATATTTCATTATGACTTAAGTACAATTATGAAGAATGAACCGAGTTAAAATTTTCAACAACAACAATGGCAATGTTGCATGATTAATGGCTACTATTGCATCTATGGATAGAAGCATGTAACATGGTAGTCTACTTATAGATCTAGAGTCCTCATAGAATAGTGACATGATCACACCAGAGGAAGATTTATCTTGGAGAAAGCCTAATGTGTCTCATTTAAAAATTTTGGAGGTTTAGTTTATTCTCATGTCTCTAAGGATTCAAGGAAGAAACTTGAGCCTAAAACAGAGTTGGTATTCTTTGTAGGATACAACGAAACGCCACACAATTATTAGATGTATTTACCTTCACTGATGATGATAATTGTGAGGAGATATGTCAATTTCGATAAGGAGAAGGCTATGATAATCATTTTAGAATGAGATTGAGTATCCCACCAAAGCAAGATCTTCTAGCTCCAAAGGAGGAGCTTCAAGAAGTTATGGAGTAGTTACATGTAGTGGAGGAGATAGGAGGCCAAGTGCAGATACCCACTCAACCAAAACCTTCCAAAGAGTGGAGAAAGAGAACCAGAGAAGCTCATAGATTGTTGCAGGATGCAAGGGAGAATGTGGGAGCTCCCACATCAAAGTGTGAGAAGAGGAGGTCATATGGTAGGTACAGTGGTTACATGGCTCTCATCACTGAGCTCATTGAGATAGATCCTTCTTCATTTGAGGAAACAATTTCTCAATCTATTTGGGTTGATGCTATGGTGGAAGATCAATGTATGGGAGGTTGTGTTGAGACTAGAAGGGAAATCAGTGGTTGGTTCTAGGCAAATCTACAAAGTCAAGCATGTAGATGATGGGAGCATCGAGAAGTACAAGACCAAATTTATGTCCAACTGATTCTCTCGGATAGAGGGAGTGGGATATGACAAAAATTTTGCACTAGTTTCAAGATATTCCTAAATTAGATCCATTTTAGCATTGGCTACGTAGATGGGGTGGAAAATCCACTAGATGGATGTGAAGATCAGATTTATCAACAGTGTTGTTGAGGAGGAAATTTACATAGAGCATCCAGAAGGATTTCAAACATATGATCTAGATTTGTATGTGTGTAGACTCAAGAGAGGATTATATGGTCTCAAATAGGCACCTTGATCATGGTGCACTCGAACAAAAAATTATCTCAATCGATTAGGCTTCACCAAACGTGAAGCAGATGCAAACCTATATCATATTGTGGTAGATGGTAAGTTTCTTATTCTTGTCTTGTATGTTTATGATTTAATATTGACAAGTGATGAGAATTTGATTCGCTCTTGCAAGGGAAATTTATATGAAAGACGTGGGCCTCATGCATTACTTCCTTAGGCTAGAATTATATGGCAGGGTGATGGTGAATTATTTGTGTCTCAGGGGAAGTATTTCTCTAAAATACTTCATATATTTCACATGTAGAATTGTAATCTCATGGACACACCTCTAACTAGAAACTGGAGGAAGGAGAATGCCACTTGAGGCGAAAAGGTTAATGCTACCATTTACAGGCAGCTTGTGAGGACATTTATGTATCTTGTGAACACAAGACCCAACATGTGCCATGTAGTAAACTAGCTGAGTCAAGCTATGGTGAGGCCTACCAAGTTGTATGCACAAAAGAATGTCTTATTATACCTCAGAGGCACTACTGAGTATGTATTATGGTACAAGAGGATAGAGGGAATGAAGCTCCAAGGGTTCATAGATGTAGATTGGGTAGGGATTCCATTAGACATGAAAAGAAATTCAAGTGTTATCTTTAGTACTGGGTCCAAAACTATTTCTTGGTACAACATGAAGCATAGGTATGTGGAACTCAGCTTAGCAGAGGCTGAATACATGCATGAAAGTCAAGTAAAATGTGAGGCCATATGGATGGGGAAAATACTTGTATGTATTTTCAGTAAGGAGATGGATATGACAGTGATATATTGCGATAATCAGAGTTACATAAAACTCTCTAAGAATTTGGTATTTCATGACAGGTCTAAGAACATTGATACCCACTATCATCATATGTGGGACTATGTGGAGAGGCGAATTATGTTGCCTCAATACATTCCAGTTGAGGAGAAAGATATTGACATATTGATAAAGGCATTGTCAAGAAGTAAATTTGAATTCCACAGGTATAGGATAGGTGTAGTGAAAATTTTCTTTCTTGTTAAGAGGGATTGTTGAAAAAATGTAGCATGAAGGCTCAATTTGATTTTAGCCTTAGTCAAATTGAGTAAATTGAATTTCCACATAAGCAGGACAAATTGGAGGTAGTTAACTACTATGACATGGATCTTGTCACACAGTTATCTCAGTAAATTGAGTTAGAGGGCTTGGATTTCATTGACGCATTTGTGATTGCTAAATTTTAGTAATCCAGTTCAGTTATTTTCATTTATGTTCAATTAACTAACTTCTAACTATTGATAGAGTCATTTGAAGGTCAGTTGTCCAATGGGACAATAGTCTAACTCAAAGATATGTCAGTTAACTGATCAATGAGCCCAAAATAGCTAATGCATGGAAGGAATTTGAACACCTTACCTGAAGTGGAGATGACAAGGAAGTATAATTTCCTCAGATGAAGTGGAGATGACAAGGAAGTATAACATGAGTCTTAAAATAGTTGGAGTGTACATGTGTTGCATGAGATCAGGTGATCCATCCTTGGGAATTGCGTAATAAATTTGGAGGAAATTCCTATCTTTTAGAAGCTAATTCCTTAGGATTGTGCAAGGAAATGTGAGGATGGGTGAGAAAGTAATTGACTAAGTGTTGGCCATAGTTTCCCATTGAGCAAAGAGAACAATTATTCTTTTGTTGGTTGATCTTAGAGTTGGAGTTAGTAATTGTAATAGTTTCTCTATTCAACTAATTAATGCAAAGAGTCTTGAGGGGTCTTTTCTAGTTGCGTTTGCCTTGATATCCTGTGTATTTGTGGTTTTTATTAGTGCATGTCTATCCATGTCATTCTAAATTGCGATTTTCATTCCATATATCAGTAGAGTAGATTGTCTCTTGTTTTTTAGTTTGAAACCTTGAGCAGTTGTAACTTCTATAAAATTTCTTCAATTTTTTCATTTGACCAAGTTCACCGTCATCTAGATACACCGATATTATGCAATATTTGTAACAAGGAACTCTGCCTCCTCATTTGGTGAAAATTAGAAGAGTGTGATTCGGCTTAAGTTTTTATCATACCAGTTTTCCTATGGAGTATTATTTAGAAAACATCAGAATGGGATTTTTCTGAAGTGTTTAGAGTCTCCTAACTTTGAGAAAGTTGTGAAAGAATTGCCTGATGGACTAGCAAGTGGACACTATGTTGGGGATACTAAAATGCACAAAGTCATTCACGTAGAATATTACATGGCCAACATTATTCAAAGATGATCACACATATGCATGCAAGTGTCCAAGTTGTCAAAAGTGTGTTGGTTGAGAAACACGATCAACCGCTCCACTACAACCCATTGTAGTCAAATAACATTTTCAATAGTGGGGATTATAAGTCATTATTGAGAATATTCCCCATTCATCAAAGAAGCATTGATGTATCCTAATAGTGACAGATTATTTCACACAATGGGTTGGAGTTATACTACTTGGATAAGTAAATGATCAATAAGTCATCAGGTTAGAAATAAAAACATTATTACCAAGTTTGGTGTACCCACCTCACTTGTTTTCGATAAAGCAACATATTTATCATTGTTAAGATTATATGAATTTTCATTAGAAAATGATATTTCATTGACACATTCTTCAAATTATTATCCTCAATGTAATGGTTTATCACAATCCACCAATAAAAATTTGATCCATATTATAAAGAAAACAATGTTGAATGAACAAAGTTATTAAAATAATGTTTTGATAAATTCCCTTTGGGATGATTGCATTAACCCCAAACCTTCTCTAAGTTCCTCACCTTATTTCCTCATTCACAACAAAGAAGCAATCCTACTGCCAAATATCTACTTACTTACTTTGAAATTATCTCAAGAATCCTGAGGTAAGATTTTCCCGATTATACTAAATAGGATTGATACTCTCCTAAAGTTAGAGGAAGAGAGGTAGAAGACTCATAAAAAAATTTCATCTCATTAAAGGCATATTGAAAGATGGTTCGACAAGAAGTCTGGAGGAGAAAAGGAATCTAATGTGGGAGACCTTATCTTGAAGTGGGACAAAGCCCACAAGGATAAGGGAAAACACACCGAGTTCCAACCCTAGTGTATTGGTTCATATCAAATTCATGAAAATATTGGCCTACATACTTATCATTTACAAACAATATATGGGAAGACTGAGTACCTTCATGTTAATAGCCAAGATCTGAAATCATATTTTCAATAGTAGCCTTTAGGCTACAATCCTCACTTGTACATATTTTCTTTGTTTTCCTTTTTTTGTTTCGTTTATATTATGCATAATCCCTATTTATTTTTATTGTGTTATTTTCACTTTTCTTTATGATGATTTTTTTAATTTTATCTATGATTTCATACAATTGTACATAAATAATGAACTTGCATGAAGGTAAGGCTTTCTTTGGCTCAATAATTCTCTGTCAAATGTTTAGAAGGTTATTGTGGTAATTGTGCAATCAATGGTTAATCTTAGACTACACTCTTTTATTTTGGTCCTGAATATATTTATGATTCAATGACATCCATATAGAAAATACCACTCATTTCATGTGGAGAACCCTAGTTGAGTTATGATAATCCATACCTATTATAGGATCTTTGTTGCTCAAATCAGTGTTAAAATTTAATGGTTTTATGAATATGCATACAAAATTGATATAGAAGGGAAAAGGAGAAATACCAAAGTGAGAAAAACTATTCCAGAAAACATATAAAAGCCTGTAAGAAAATAAACAACCTCTCTTGCTCATAAAATAAGTCAAGATACCCCATATTCCTTGGTGAAATGAACACCCTTATAAATAATTCCAATGAGCATGAAATGAAAACAGAATAAATGGTAAAGGTATGTGAAAGGATTCCTATGAAAACAGGTGTGTAAGCCTCTTCATCGAAGTTATGGATGCTCACTGGTAGAGAAGCAATGCTTTTGATTGCTTGATTGACTTCATCGAGGTTGAGGGCACACACTTGTAGTGAAGAAAAACCAATGATTCATATCAAATTTTGAACATTTTGAAAATTTCAATATATACTATTGTTTTCCCCTATCAAAAAAGTTGTTGTCTCGCTAGAGTTTTTTGAAATGTCTTTAACTAATGAAAGCAATGAAAGAGACTACATCCATAACTAGGTCTAAGTAAGGAGAATTGTAGGATTCATAGGTTGATTCAATAATTCCAGACTATTAGACTTATATCATAGGTAATGCCTAAACATAGATGCTGAGGTCCTACTAGCGAATCGCCAATTTTTGTAGTTGCTACAACACCCCCAAAAAGTTTTGACAGCTTAAAATTTTGGAGCACCCATCAAACCCTCAATGGAACAAGCTTCTTAAAATATTCCAAGTTTATTTTCTTATCAAAGGACTTATTGCAATCTTCCTCAAGAAATCATTGTCACATTTTCTAAACCCAACACACCTTTGATAGCTAGTGCAATCATATCCTCTAGTGATAAAATTGCATTGAAGAGTTCATCACACTATCTCACATCTTGTAGCACTCAAGAATGTGACCATGCATTTATTTAATCTTCCCTCACATGTATGAAGGAAAAATATAAAAACTTCTTCAAATCTATGGCTTGGTTCATTGTTTCTTTGGTTTTCGAGGGATTCATGAAAATTTATTGGATAGGGTTGTCAATCTACTAATGTGGATCACGATTGTGCCTAAGTAGTTAATCTAGGTAGGAATCATATCCTCGCATTCTAGATTTGTTACTTATGCATTTGCTTTTGAATCGTGTGATATTATCATTTTTCTTATGACTGCTCATCTTCCCATGGTATTTCAAATTCTTATTCCAATAAAAACTTATATATTACTACAGATTTGACATTCTAACTATCAACCATGTGATACTAAAGCCAAATTCCTAATCACAGTTAGACAAATCTTGACTTTTCTATCGCATAATCAAATTTTGAACTTCCTCATCTATAATTTTATATTGTGATTCCCCTTAATCATTTATTTTCCCAAAGCATTTCCATAACCCCTATTTCCATGCTTCTACAACCAAAATCATATACTACCTTTAGCCAATTTTCTTCACAAAACCCAAGTACACTGAACATAGTTGCCATATTTGCACACTTCAAAATTGCAAGTCTTCTCCTTCTATTATTTTTACGTAAAACCCAATTTTAATCCAAATTTCCATCACACTCCTACACTCTAGCATTTTAACATTTATTTGTTATCACTACTTAACTTAATTCTTCCTAACACAAATACTCTATCCTTACTTGCCATACTTTCATGATTTAAAGGTCTATCCTTGTTACCTTGTGACTCTATGGATTCTAGTTGTGATAACGCCCTTTCCTTCTACTTGAGTTTATCAATCTAGTTCATCTTAATCCTTATGCTCCTATCTCTCTATTTCTATTAGGCATGATTGATATCTACATGTTATCAAGACACCTTTCTAGTGCACTTGCAAGTCATGGTCATTAATCTTTCTATTGACTCCTTCAACACTAAAAACCCTAATTATGATTAAGCCATATTTTACACTTGAGAAATGAAAATATGATTCCTAGTGCAGTATGTTTTTATATAAAAAAAAAAATATGAATAGAATATGAGGAAAAATAAGGTTTTTAAGCTAGTCATTTCTCTTTGCAATGAATATATTTGAGGTTCCATGGGAAATGGATTTACCAAGTATTACTGTATATTGATGAACTAAAATTATGTCACTAGTAATAAGGAAAGGGATATAGAGAGAATAAATTAAACACAACATTGAAGGAGTGGCGGATAGTTCCAAGTCCAGAGTACCAATTCTTAAGGACACAACCTGCGACACTGACAAATTAATATATGTATCATGGCCTAGGATATTCATATAATTTATTAGAAAATAGATTCCAAATATGGAAGATGATAGATATTCATTTATCAATATCAACATGTCTATTTTTTATAAAGTGGGTGCTCATGCTCATGTTCTTCCTTATGCTAAAACAATAGAATGGAGCCTACAATAGATTGGTCATGAGAATGTCATAGTCTAGAGTTATAAAGGTGTGCCATTAGGTTCATATATGGAAGCAAATATTCAATTGTGTTAGGGGCTTCCAAAACCATAGGATTACCTCAATTCGAGATACTATGTTGATTTCAAAGTATCCATGAAATAAATTCTCATGTAATGGTGGCAAGAGCCTTGTAAATTTTTATAGAGACCAAAAATCATATATTAGACCAATATGTCAAGTAAGGTGTCCCAATACCTTATGGAAATGTGTTGTATAATTTATAGGTGAGAAAATGTTCAATTGTTTGAAGAAAAATGGTTCTACATGGTACATCCTTGTGCAAGACCATCTTCAACAAAGAATTTGTCTTCAAATAATTGAACATTTTCTCATCCATAAATTCTACAACGCATTTCCATAATATATTGATACAATCCCCTCAACATCTTGGTCTTTTATATCCCTTTAGGCCTCTATTAGATTTTACAAGGCTCTTGCCACCATTAACCAAAGGGACAATCTAGCTATTTCACTTAATAATTGTATCAGAAGAGATAAGGCTACAACAAAAGGGGAACATATTGATTTTTGTATGTCTTCTTATTGATTGGATGGAATATGTCAAAAATTAGAGTTTCCAGGGATGGGTTTTAAATGGACCTTGTCCAATGATATATTGTTGGTTTAGATATACTGTAAGTTGATATTGGAGATGGGCTACAAAGGGGCTTATGATAATATCATGGATCATCTCATATCAACATTGTATCAAATCCTGTTTGATGTTTAACCACCATGTTTGTTTGAAAAACGAATAACATTCCTTCTAGATATTGTTTATTGGTTTGCTCCACTTGATGGAACATTCATCTAGGTCTTTGGTGCATATAGAAGTCCTCATATATTTCCTCTCTTGGTTGCAGATCAAGTGGTAATGTAAGAGGCTGCATACCAACACCCTATAGGGTTATATAATTCACTACAAAAGGGAAATAATTTACCATGACTGATCTTTCAACTATGCATCAGATCATATTGTTTGAAAAATATGAAAGTAGCAAAAAAATAACGCAAGAAATAGAGTGCTTCAATTTTGGTGACTTAGGATATCATATATATGATCCTAGAGGCATCGCCACTCAACATTGTGCAAGAATAATATATAGTTGGATGTATTCATCAACCTCTTGGCCACAAGAAGGAAATATCAATAATTTCTTTAACTATAGAAAAAGTGGATGAAGTGGTGAAAGAATTAGGTCCATCCAAGGGTTTAAATGTCCTAGATGATTAGGAAGAAGAAACCCAATAGAACATGGATACTCAAGAGAAAGATGAACTAAAAATGAACTAGGACCAAGAAGCCAAGAGAGAAGGTAATAATAAACATCAAGTAGATAGATATGTAAAGGCGTTTGTAGAAGAAAAGAATAAAATGAAAGAGCAAGATGATTTGTAGAGAAAGTAGTAAGAGGAATAAGAAAAGAAATACAAGAAATGAAATAACAAGTAGGAGGCATTGTGGAAAAATAAAGATGTAGCAAAGAAGAAAAAAGAAGAATAACCTCTAAAGAAACAAGAAAAGAAAAGAGTAAGACAAGAAAAGAAAGAAACTTAAGGAAGAAGATAGAAAGAAAAGAGAGGAAGAAGAAATGTCCAAGAAATTAGAAGAAGATTTAATTTCCAAAGAATCAATTAACAAGCTCGTGGAAGAAATCAAATTGAATAATTTGATAGCTAAATCATTAGTTTCTACATTAGACATTCGACCTGCTACTCCCATCAAAGGAAGACATCTTGCACTCAATGGGTTGGGAATCTCTTTTCAATAAGAGGATAGAATATTTGGTAACTGAAACTTCACATTTGACTAATTCAAATTCAATGTTAGTTAAGAGAGGAGATAATATTATCCAAATGAATGAGATAAGCCTATATAAGTCACTTTAGAGGAATACATTGTGAAAGATACCAAAAATAAACTTTAGGGAAATGGCCACAATGGAAAAGAATGTTGATAATTTGTCTAAGGAGGTTGAAATATTGAAGGAGTTAGCTAGTGCACAACAATAGAATCAATATATTTTCATAGAGAATCAAAGTATTTCCATTAGGAATTTTAGCTGATAGAGTCTTCAAGAACCTATTCGTGAAGGACTCAAAAAATTGGAAGAAGTAATGAAACAAGTGTATGAAGAAATAATAGTCTTGGTTAAAATAGTAGGTCCACTAATGGACGTGAAGAAGGAGTTGAAAGAAATGGAAACATTGATAATATTAACACTTCCAACGATGGATTTTATTCAGGAATGGGTCACAGAGTACCCCAATGCACCCAAAAAAATGCAAAAGAAAGGTAGGTTGGAAGCTGAGCTCGATAGGGTGGAAGTGAAAATATTTGTGTAATCACATGAATAATTGATCATAAACATGATCAAAACCATATCATATTATCAAAAATAACATAATGGAATAGAGGGCCTAGTCATAATGTACATTATACCTTATATTTTCTAGCTCAGAGAAATAAGAGTAGGAGAAGAGACCAAACAGAAAATTCTAGAGGCACTAGATAAAATAAGGCATGTTACTGCACAAGAAGACTTGGAAGTGATAAATGAATCCATCATTCAATATTTTGTGGAACCTACCAAGCTTTGTACCAAGTTGACAATGTTATGGAACAAGTTGAAAGGAGAATCAAGGAAAATGATACGTGATGCTTTGGAATGTAGCATTAGATATAGTCAATAAATATCACAAAAAGCGAAGGATGTTGATGTTGAATACAAGGCATGACATACATATGTGACCAATGAACTTCACATTGAAGTTCCATAAATTACCATTACACAACTTCTCAGATGAATGCATTGTATTATTCCTAATTTTGATTATAATTTTGTAAATAACATATTTTGTAATTCGAAATGTGAAGAAAAATGAAAAGTCACATGTAAGTCAAAAGGTCATGATGGAAGTCCAAGAGTCATAATGGGAGGTAAAACTTCACCTCATATCTTGTATGTACACCATCATGGCTAGAGGAAAAGGACTTTTAGCTTTGGTTTCCATTGTAAGCATATAATTAGACAGATCTTTATTATTTTTTGAAAGTATGTAATAGATTCAACACTCGAATATTGGATCTAGTGAATACTCATTGCAATTGTACACATCAACATTTCTACTTAAACTCAAAAGAATTTTGAGGCAGGCTAAAATTTCATGCATGTATTGTTAAGCAATGTGAGAATCTTCTCTTAATGGTTGATGGTATGTGTTTATGTTCATATGTGTTAAGGAAAATGGACTATTTTGATACTTTTAACACAAATCGTGTTTGAAATTTTAAGCCACTTATGTTTTAACAATATTTTTTAGTGTAAACTCATTTTCAACTAATAAATGAATCTTTACTTTCATATGTATCATTATTATAGTATGTTAACATTTTTATTTTAAAGGTTCATGCCATTTATCTTTATCATTCCAGAGTTTTGTGCACATTATTTGTAAAGTATTTCACAAAGTTCTCTAACTTGTGATCATCAAAATTTGTATTGGTTTTCTTTACATATTGGGCATCTTATCAAAATCATATCATAAAGAAAATGAGAGGGAAACTAGGCCAATATACTAGATGGGACTCATATTCCAAATGGTGTAGGGTCTAGTTGGGGCTTTACACTGGGGAGATATCGTTCGTTGGCAGAACATTTGGGCCCATCAATAATACCTTTCTATGAAATATCGTGCCCTAGTACAATGTCATACGTTAATATTCAAACAACATTTTTCATTACTAAGAGAAACATTATATTATTTACATCGTATTCATGTTTATTTCCAAATTGGCAAGTGCTTCTTTGAATTAATCAGCATACGTTGTGAAACCATCCATATAAATTTTTATGTACTCATAAACAAAATTAGAAAATATCCCAGACACACCTCTTTGGAATGTGGTTGGAGAATTTCATAACCCAAATGGTAACACACAATAGGAAAATGGTCCCCATGGATAGGTGAATTTTATTTGATACTAGTGTTGCAAAGTAATTTTGGTTTGGATATACCCATTGAATCAATAAAGGAAGGAGAGCTTTGCAAGTGTATCCAGAACTTGGTTAATAAATGTAAGAGGGGAGTGATATTTTTGTGTGGCCTTGTTTAGCTCTCTATAGGCTATGTAAATTATCCAATTTTCATTCTTTTTTGGAACTATGACTAAGGATGAAAGTCATTGATTATAAAAATTTAGATAAATTAAACTAGTTTTAAGCAATTCCTATCATTATTGTTCTACTATATCCCTCATTTTAGGGTTCATTCTCCCCCAACGTTTTCTAATGGATCGTGATCCTTACCTGATATAAATAAAATGTATGCACAAATCAATATGGATCACTTTCCATATCTACACAATACCATTCAAAGGCATCATTACGCTTCTACAATAGTTTGAATAGTTGATCTTCTTGCTCTAGTATTAGTCCTCATTTTATTTCATGTTTTTCCCTAGGCTTATTTCAATGGCTTCTATGAGTTACATTTTGTGATACTAGACTAAGGAATTATGTTAATGTAATGAAGCACAAGTCAAAGATAGAGAGGCTTTTACGTTACGTTGTATAACATGCTCAAGGATAATTACTTGATGATCTACTGTCTCTTCATCACTATCTCCCCCATACACCCAAATTGGTGCTTCATGATCCAAACTATGTTTAGAAGTTGGATATAAAGTTAGTCATTTGGTGGAAATGCCATGGGATATTTTCATCCCCTAGACCTACATTCATTATATATATTTGAAGTGGCTAACTAGGGTCACCAAAGGATAAGACGGAATCCTCCTAGGGAATATCTAGGTTGGAGGACCATGTCAAGTATGTGGGATTCTCTAGGGAATTTGAAAATATCATCACATCTTCTAGGATCCCTTCTAATTTAATACTAGAACTATCAACCAATTGAAGTATAGTGGAAGTTTGTCTATGTCTTGAAAGTCCTAAGGTTTCCATGATTCTTGTATGATAGTGGCGCACATGTTGATCAATGTGTTTGCGGTAAGAATATTGTTGCTTTTCGATTGTTAGGATTCCTGGATCAAAATATTTTATTGCAAGGACTTCTCCCATCATTTGGTATGATAGTATCCCCATGATGTCAATGGTCTAGGGATCTTTCCTCATCCATATATGTTTCTTCAAAAAAATTCTCTTACTTCCTCCGAATAGATTGGGACATCCTTGATTACTTGTAATAGTGGAATTTTAGTGCATACATTCTTGAGATTTACTGAGAAGTTGAGTTTGGGTTGGGTTAAAGTTTTCTCTAGATTTATCCTCTCAAGATAAGGTGGTCGTTAGGGCTCATGGTTCTTAGGTTCAACCCTAAAACTTCCTCATTACTTTATTCAATGTGTACTAGAGAGTGTTGTTTGGTTAGCTTCTTGCTTAATCAATGGCGGATGTCATGAAAATCCAGGGAATATATAGCATAAGTGGGTAAGTTTCCATCCTAACAACTTGTCTTCGATGATTGTGTCTAATGTTATTTGGGTTAGTAATGGGTTGTATAGATAACTAAGGTAATGAAGGGGTAGATTTAGGTGTTTATATATGTGGAGAAGGGATAAGTTTCATGGGTGGTTGCATGGAGGGTTATTGAGGCCCTCCATACATTGGGTTTCTGCACACTTATTGCCAAAGACACTGAGGTGAAGGGGCTATCCATGGTTGAGAAGCTAATATCCATGGTTGAGAACATTATTTCATAGAAATCTTAGACCAACAAGAATTGAAGTAATAAGATGGGTCTTGAGTCATACCTTGTAGTTTTCAGTTCCATGACCATTTGTGGGCTATAAAGCATAGTTGTTTTGGTTCCTATGATTTTTGATACAAAAAATCCAACCCTATCATAGAGGGACAACTTCTGTAGAATGTTATTTATTGTCGATGGCACAAATACCAATTTTATCTATTTAGTGGGTGATTTTGTCTACATTTAAAAAAAAAAACAAACAAATAAATAAATAAATAATAAAAATAAAAATGAAAATAAATAAATAAATAAATAAAAAATTTGTGAGTGCTAGTTCTGCCTCTTCTCTCTTCTTCTTCTTCACCTACAAAGTATATAATTGAGAACCTAATGTTCTCAAGAGATCAATTTTGAATTTATCTATTATATTACTAATTTATTCTCTAGTAATACCTTCACCAATAGTCTTATCTATTTTGGCTAATTTGTTTATGGGTCCCTTACCATATTTTGATGTTCCTTGGAATACTATAGACAAAGTTCCGCAACATCTTCAAATTATTTATATGAAATATATCATCCACTTATAAGGCTTAGGATTTCATTACAATCACATTTTATTCCTCATAAAAAAAAAATACTCGAAAGGTTTCTTGGACTAAATTTATTTTTTTTTATAGCTAAAAATTATGGCGAAAAATCTCAACATATTCTTCAAGGATGAGTCACCTTCATTTTATTCCTTTCCTGTAAAATAGTGCTAATGTTGATTTAGAAACTTATCCTTAATTTGTGTCAATTTTATGATGCTCCTTTCCTCCAAATCCATGAACCGACATAATGTTGGCCCTTTAGAGTGGCAAGAAATAAATTTCGCTGATGTCCATCTAAAACATAGCTATAAATATTGCAAAGGACAATGAGTTGAAAAAAATAAGTGTTTGGCTCTTACTTTCAGATGTCATGAAATTTAGGCAAGGTATAGTGTAGGATGTTTTTCATTTTTGTTTGGTCCTTAGATTCCTTGATTGGGAATCCAATGGATTTAGGCACCATATTCTCTAGGATTATGTCTCTTCTTCCAAGGGATTCTTGGGAGATCCTAACAACTTCATTTCTATATGGATCTTCTTGTTAGAGAATTATTATGGAAATTATGTAGTAGAATAAGGTTGCACACATTCAGATTCCACTTCAATCCATTCAATTTTATGTTTTCCCAATGAACTTTCTATAGCGGTTAAATAATGTGGATTGTTGCACCCTTTTTAACAAATATTCCAAGTTTGTATTTATGCCTAGGCATCTAAAAATTCATTTTGTAAATTGCTAAAAATGCAAAAGGATAAAATGATTAAGCTCTGAAAAAAATAATAAATAAATAAATCTAAAAATCAAAAAATAAATTCACATAGAAATAGACAGAATATTGACTGTACTATTGAGAGTTCCTTGAAAATAACACAAAAATGATGACCCTTTTAATTAACCTTGTAATTTCTTAGGTAGACAACCAAAATTCTCCTCAGTTAATTGTCAATCGGGGATTTTTTAGAACTTGAAAATCGTCATGCATCGTATATATGCTAGTGTAATTTGTTTTGTTTCCCGAGGTTTTAATATTCTAAACACTGTTACAATGACAAAAAAATGGTGCTTTCACAAGACATCACTAATTAAAACACACCACACTTTGGAATAAAAGAGAGTCACTCTTACAGGAAAGTAAATCACACTTGTATGAAAGTAAATACTCTAACAAGAAAGTAAGAACAACAACAAATATGAGATGACTTGCTCCAGTTTAATAATATTATTGTTTACGACAAAAAATTATTCATTAGCACATGCTTATGATACAACAAATGACACATAAATAACTAAAAAAGAAACTGAAGACATAAATATGCTTGATTCACACATCTCTTAATCATTAAACTATTATGGTGTTGAAAACAAAGAAAAAATAACATACTTGTGAGTTGCATCAACAACCAAAATTCCCAAAAATTACAAAATTGAATGAAATTAATTAGAGTCAATAAATAAAAAATGAAGCTAGTACTTGAATTGTATAAATTGGAGTCATAGGAACAATTAGTTAGTGGAATTGCAACATAATAACTATTGCAATTCCATGAAAAGAAAAATAACAAAACTGTGGCTTGACGAATAATTAACTATGAATTAACAAAAATGAAAATACTACCTATATGCTAATGTTAGAAGAAGTATCAATCTAAGGAAGGGGCTCTACTTTAGGCTAGGTACTATTAAATATTCCTTCACTTGATCATGAATATATCATCGAACAATTGGAGAAAAGAAGACATTTTATTATAGCAAATGTAGAAATTACATAGTGCGCTTTTACAATAATTTTATTATCCCTAGAATTTTAGAGAAGATGAGAATTTATATAAAATGTCACTGTATAAATTTAGTGAAAGATTGGATAACCAACATAAGAGAATCAAATGGCTCACCCTTTTCTAATTGTCTTTTCAGAAATTTGTAATTATTGAACAAATGTTAACTCAGATCAGCTCGACCTCATTAATAGGAAAATTACCCTCCTTAATCAATCACCTAATTTCCTCTATTGTCTTCCATAGTTAGAAACACATGCTAAATGTCTAACTAGAGTCTTGACTAAAGAGCTAGCGAGATATTCCAAAGTTGCAACAATGGGAGTTGTGGCAATAAGAGTTGCAACAAAGTGAAATATAGAGTGGAAAATCAAGAGTTGCAACAAATTCATTAGTTGACGGGAATATTTCAACATGGTTGTCCTTGTGAGTTGTATTGATCCATTTACAACAACATATGCTACATTTGGAGTTGTAGAAATCGTGTTCTACAGCTAGAGTTTCAACAACATAGAGGAGTGACAACACTTGCACTTGTTTGGTTAACGAAATTGCAACATCTGCATATCAACTAGTATCATGTGTCATAGTCTTAGAAGGGAATCAAAACAAGTGTTGTGGATTTGTAGCTTCTATTGTGGGGTTACATCCAGAGTTGCAACGACTCACCTTTGCTCTAGTCTAATAGTGTTAATATAAATATTGAGACAATATAATGTATAATAATAGGTATATAAGTGGCAAAAATATGGAAATCATACATGAGTCACCAAAGGAATGAAAAGTGGAAAAATTACATGAAAAGAGATCTAGTTGAGTATTGAAAATGTGCCAATTTAGGCACCTGCCAATAAACAAACATTTTCCATATCAAACATAAGAAAAAGATCTATCCACCAATTATCTATATTTATCAAGCATTCTCCATGTATAATTTGGGAGGCATAGAAATATTATATTTGAATATTGTCGAATCTATTC
Source organism: Pinus taeda (assembly GCA_000404065.3). Classification (NCBI taxonomy): domain Eukaryota; kingdom Viridiplantae; phylum Streptophyta; class Pinopsida; order Pinales; family Pinaceae; genus Pinus; species Pinus taeda. The sequence continues at coordinate 104,140 of APFE030730362.1, forward strand.
CTTTATTTTCCAATAAGACATAATATTTATATTCGCACCAAACAATGTACATGTCACAACTTAAAATCAAATTTCAAATAGAGTGAGAATTCAAGATAAATTCAAGCAAGGATGGTTCTTTAGGTAATCAACTACATTATGAGTAGTGAAACAAATAATGGATTAAATTCAAACCATTGGGATGATCTCACCAGTAGTGAGAAGCACACTCCTATCTCCTAGCTTCTCCACATATCATTCACTACACCATGACCTCCACTCATACGCATTCTATATCTCCCAATTCATTGTTTTAAATGCAAAGGAACTTCTCCATTTATTACAACTTGATTCATATATTATTTGAAGTCTAAACAATTACTCTTATTTACCTTGAAGATTTCCAATTGTGGTTGGTGCCTAAAGACCTTGGATGCACCCACCACAATAAGCACTTGCAAACCTTTTTTAATTCCTACCCTTGGCATTGCCTCATAATTTCTTCTTAATTTGTAATAAATGGTGGGACTCCCACTACCCTTAGTTACCACACTACCACAAAGAAGAATGTTCACATTACATGTTTGATATTATTTCACTATGATTTTCCTAAAGTGGAACTAGACCTTGAGGGAATTATGGTGATGAATGTGCCCATGTGCATGCTAGTATTTGGTTGAGATCCTTATAACTAGATGTTTTCCAACTCATGGCTTCATTTGAGAAGGTAGTCATTATTGCCTCTTCTTCTTCTTGTCAGTTTGTTGATAACTAGAAATTTCTTTTGTCAATTGTGAAAGGGTTACAAGAACCAATATCTGATGAGGTAGCAATTTTCTGATTGAATGGATGTAAAGATTATTGTGGATATCTCAATTTCCACCAATGATTGTCTAACACATCGAGAAACCTTGGTCTATGGAAAAATATAAGAAAGGATGTCCACTTTTGTTAAAGGAGCACCTTACAGAGTAATTAGAACATAATCATTAAGTTATTATTCTATTAATTAATGAATAATTATAATTATTTTTTAAATCAATGTATTTTTTTTAAAATAACAGTTTCTTGATGTGTAGCCTATCTAATAGACGCAATGCCATTTTAAAGGCATTTTTTCTAGTTAATTTTAACAAAAATCCAATATAGATTTTTAAAAAGTTGATATTAAGTTGTTTGATGTGTAGAATTCAAGTGCTATAGGGATTTTCTAAGGTTTTAAATCCATTTATGCATTCAAAAATGTATTTTAAACAACAAACAATCACAATCTTTCTTGAAATTATATAGTTGGATTCTACTGAAAAAAGGTTATTTCATCTACAAGTTAGACGATATACATTAAATTGTTTGTAAATACCAATAGACAACATTTTATAATAAGCATCAAAACATTTCAAGATACATGGGTAAGAGCATGGAGTTGGGTTACACTTTTTGGCAAGGTAGGATGCTTTTAGGTGAAAAAAAAAGAGCTTGATTGAGTATTTTAAGCACATGATCAAGCTCCTTAAGCGCTAAAAAATAGCTTGATCGAGGGTTTAAAACAAACCCTCGATCAAATGCCTATTTTCTATTAAAATGAATGGTCTTAGACTACACACTTCATTTTTACGGAGACCACAAGAAAATTAGGACCTTGACCGAAGTATTGAAGCTCAGTCAAGGGATTAAACCATGGAGCGAACCAACCAACCTCGCCAACAACCCACCAACATCCCAGAGGCTCAAGCTAGGGTAGGTTTCATATCCTTTTGATCTTTCTTGTTGAATTTTTGTTGAAAAAATAAATAAATTGATTTTAAAAAAGGAAACTTACCATACAAAAACCATGAAAACCACAAAAACTACCAAAAAAACTCTTCGAAACCACCAAAAATAACCTAGAAAACCCCAAAAAACAACCTAGAAATTCACAAAAAACAACCTAGTAAACCAAAAAAAAACATCAAGAAAACACTTTGAAACCACTAAAAGAACTATAAGTTAGGTTTTAATATTTTTTCCTACTTGCAATGGTAGCATGTTTATTATGAATATTTTCTATTTTTGAATGGTAAAAGCATTATTTTCTAATTATTTTAGGTTTTAAAATTTTTCGTTAAGAATTTAGTGAAATAAATTTTAAATCCTTTATTTTTATTTTTTGTTATTTAAAAAGCATTTTAAATTTTGAAAAAATGTGTCCAAAAATATACGCAAAGAAACTCAAAAACATAAAACAACCAAACTATAACCAATAATTAAATAAAATAGGAGCTTAAGATTGACATGATGAATATGGTTTCTCATGGTGAACCTCTATTTATCAGATAAGAAATTTTATTTATTTTATTATTTTAAATTTAAATTAATTTTTATTTTAAATATTTTTTAGTTTTAAAAACATAATTACTTAAATAAAATACTAATCTTTAAAGTGAAAAACCAAAAAACCAAAATTGTTTTTTTTGTGTAAATTGGACTATTTCTATTATAATACAAAAGGTACAGAGGGTTACATTTGCCGCCATGGGTCGGCAACCTGAACAAGCTGACAGTGAAACTGAGACTGAGCCCGAAGAGCTATCCGCTGACCCCTAACAAGAGCTATGACTGTGTTCAAAACTTCAAAAAACTGACTCATCTACTCCCTGCTATCGCAAGGGAGGAATTTACAGACTCTTACAGTACTGTTGTGGTTCATATCGTCACTGAAATTACATAACAAGACCGACATATACCCAGACATAAACATTACAGACGCTTATGTTAAAAGCTAGGACTGAATAAAGCATTACAGACTCTGAAATGGAAAAGGACATAGACAAAACTGACCCACGGTTTCGACAATGGCCGCTGCCATGACTTCTGGAAACAAACTGATCATAGGAGACCCAAGCCACCCCGAACGTCCACGCCGCTAGCTTAGGTGTAAGGACAGGGAGGCTCCTCCACCGAAGGCGGGATGAATTTGTCGTCTGGTTCCTCCACCACCGGGCAGCCCAAGTATTCTGAAGCGCTTGAGTCGGAGTGCTGTGCGGCTCCTCCACCACTTGGACCAGCTTTGTCCCTCGCCACCTCACCCTCAGCTTCCACAGGCTGAGTTCGCTGACCCCGAGCAGGCGATGGTGGTCTAGGAGCTGCTGGGTCGCCTGGCCTATCAACGTGCTTGCATTTCTCAATGCGCACAGAGATGTAATACACGGCATTGTCCAATGTGCAGGTGTGTCTGAACCGGGTTGATGAATGCCCACCGAACGGGCATGCCACTGTTCTTCCCCTGCCTCGCCCTCTTCCGCGCTCTGTGGAACGTGGCGGACAAGTTCCCTCCGAAGACTCTGAAGAATGAGGCTCAGAGGCCAGAGATCTGGCTCTGCCTTGTGTGCCACCCCGCCTACAGGCACCCCGCTGTCGTTCTCGCGGCATTTTATGAACACTGCTGCCTTAACCACAGCCACAAGTTTGCACTGAGGTCGTAGAGAAACCCAGGGCCAAAGGCGACCTGAATAGTGACTGGCTCTTGACCCAGATTGAGCAGTGTGCCGCAGGGTATCAACTCGAACCCAGACTCTGACGAACGGCGTTGCCTCACCACTCGAATCAGGGGTGCAATTTACCTGGTCATAGCTCAAACCATGTCCGTAATTCAGATTAAGACCCCATAATTCGAACCTGAACACCTTAATTTGAACCAGTACAGAAATTGAGCCGGGACATAACTCGAACCAGGTCCAACAAGCTAGCCAGGACTTTGAGCCACGAGTGACCAGGTCAGTCCAGCTTGAAGCCGGAGCATTCAGAGACAGAGCCAACATTCGAAGACTGAAATCACCTCTCACCACCAAGTTGAAGCCTGGTTGCAGAGAACCAGAGCTTCGCTCTCCTACCAAAGGACCCTCTTTGGACATCGGGCTGAACCATCTGCTTCTTAAACCTGTGCCTGCAGTTGAAATCCCGCCACCTTGATTGCAGGCCGGACGGCTTCGGGATCCTTCGGTCCATTTGGCATGCATTGACGGCCACTTGGCAATGAATGCCGCCGTCCTCTTCATTAAAACCTTACCTATCACCCGCATCCGGGGAAAAAACCAAAATTGTTATTTAATTAAATTAATATTATATATATATATATGAAATTATATAACATATAGATCTATATACCATCATGTAACTATATAACAAAAAATAATTTAGTTATATATAATATTTAACATAGCATAACTATTTAGAACACCACACGCACACAATATAACATTTAACATTTAACTATATGTATATAATTTCAAGTTTCAAGAATGCATCATTCATAGATACATTAAATCCATGATGAATAGTGCATTTAAAATGAATAGAAGCATTTTGAAACTTTTCTAATTTGCACCATATTGTTTTGTTATGTAATGTGTTGCATAAGAAGCATTGTCTTCTTGTGCTTGCACCTAACACATGTCATGTGTCAAAGTCGAACATTATATGAACTTAAAGGCTATTAAAGTATTTGGTTGGCATGAAAATTTATTACTTTTGCAAATAATTTTGTTTCAATTTTTTACATATATATTTACATATTTATATCCTATGAATAAAATGCATTATTTAGAAATGTCAAAAAGAATGAAGGTAGATTTGATCATGTTGACACCTAATCCTTGTGATTGGGTGAATTTATGTAAATAAATAAATTAGAAATATGAATAGTCATCAGGAGATGAACTGAACAGTCTCTCCCTCATGTATATAACAAACACCTACCTAATGGAATAATACAGTCAAATCATTTTTCCCTTATGGAGTTACTGCCTGGCCTGACATGGTATCAGGGCCAACTCCCAAAATAGTTGTAACTCCCACTGCCCAGTGCTCTCTGTCCACTGCCAACTGCTCTCTGTCCCATCGTAGTTCTTTGTTGTACACTGTACGTTGCTGCCAAAATTCTTTGGTAGCCTGCGCCTGACATTCATCTGAACACTGCATTATCTGTGTTCTCTGGCTCTCTAGACTGTCCACAAACGTTTTCTGCCATAACGTTTTCTGTCATACCTTCACTAAAAGCCATCTCCTTCACCATTATTGTGAGTCCATGCAGCCCGTTTGAAGACTTCTAACATGGTAGTTCAAGGCCTCAGCTGCTCCTGCTCCGCGCTTAGCGCACCAGCGTTCGAACTATATAGGAAAACGTTGTTTCTTGGATAATCTTTACACATTTAAATCAATGTTTCAATATATATGTTGTTTCAATATATACACTGCATGAATAATGCTTTGAAGCCCTCCACATAACGCTACTTCGATCTACTCTTTTGTTGCTTCCGTGATGTGCCTTGGACGACGAGTGCTCTACTACTCCAAGCATGTCCAAGAGCTCTGTTTAAATGTGTGTGCTTGACAAGAATAAAAAATATGTGAAAAATGTGGGAGTAGATCCAGCTTCCCGAAGGTCTAAAATTCCTACCGATAAAATGGTCTTAAGTCAAGAACATTGCGTGGGTGGCCGGTTCGAATGCTTCCAACAGCATCATGGGCATTAGAGTGGCGCAGCTGGTGCAGTGAGCCATTGAATGTTTGAATAATGTTGCATTGAACTATTGTTTTTCCATATAAAATAATTCAAGTTCTCGCTAGCGTGGACGACTCTGTGACTCTGCGTTGTTTGCCTACGAATTTTATTTAAGCACGCCTGCGTGCTTCAATGTGTGGTAACGTGTGCTTCACGTACATCATATTTTTGGTTCCATTATATATGAACTTTAATGGGCGTATATTACATTATAAAATTACCATTGGAGCATTTAATACGTTGGAGGCATATGTAATATGTAATATTTGTATGTAATGTTGGATGCATTTATATCAAACATTAGAGCATTTAATACGTTGGATGCATTTATATCAAACATTTGAGGCATTTGGAGAAAATACGTTTGGAGAAAATATGTTGCATAAAGATGTAGTGTGAGGTATTGAAGTACATATTGGTATATGAGGAAGAGATTTGAAATCTTTTGAGAATGCCCTTTTGAGTACAATTTTATTGTATATTGGCAGAAATATTTTTCTATTAGCAGAAGTAAGCTTTTTTTACAGAATGCATTCAATCATATCCATGGTGGGAATAGTTCTCACTGGCAAGGAGAACTATCCTGAATGGTCTCGGATGATAAAACACACCCTCATTTTCAATGAGTTGTGGAAAGGAGTGTGTGTCGAAGACAGAGAGAATGTTCTATTACAACCTACCTCAGACAAATAGCTCGTCATTTGGGAAAACAAAAACAACAAAGCTTATGCATTAATCATAGCATCTGTAAATGAAGAGGTGAGTCACCATATTTCGCCATATTCAACTGCCTTTGAAGCCTTACAAAAGCTGAAAGAACTCTATGACTCACATTCTGCACTTGAAGTTGTTCAACTTATGATTAAACTCTTCACTCTTGAACTGCAAAATAATGATCTTCTTGCTTTTGCATCTGAAGTAAAGTCTATAATGCATGATATCAAATCCACTAAGGTTGAATTGGATATTCCTGTTATTGCTTTTCTCAAGGCACTTTATCCTACTTACTCCAATTATCTTGAGTCATTACAACCAAATGGAAATCTCAAAGATATAACCTTTGTCTCTATTGTGAAATAGTTTTTTGAAAGAGAGAAAGCTTTTGGAAAGAAGACAACCCCTAAATCTTCTGAAGAGGCTGTGTGTCGTGCTCATAACGAAAAGCATCCTACTCAAGATTCTACAAGAGGAAGAGGTGGTCGAAGAGGAAGAGGAATATATTTCAGAGGCAGGGGGCAGACATTCTCAAGCAGAAAAGGCAGATTTACATTGTATTCGCTGCAAAAGAAATGGATCACATGATGCCTCTACATGCAAGCTACCATGGGACAAAATTGAGCAGAGAAGAAACCAACAGAAAGGTAAAACTGATGATACAGACAAAGGTAAAGCCCCTGAATCCGCTCACTATGTTGAGGCACAATGTAACATTGGAGTAAATGAAGATTTGTTTAATGCCTCACTTGCTTC
>APFE030730362.1:111988-154958 GCA_000404065.3 Pinus taeda
CATGATTCACATTTAAGAGCACATAGAAAACTTGAACTCATTCATTCAGATTTATGTGGTCCAATGCCTATTCCTTCTACAAATGGAAATAAATATATCATGGCATTTATTGATGACTACACCAGAATGTATTGGGTTTATTTATTGAAGAACAAATTTGATTCTTTTCAAACATTCAAGAATTTTCATAAATGGATTGAAAATGATGCACAATCTCATATTGGGTCTATTCGCACTGATAATGGAAAAGAATACACATCAAATGAATTTGAAAACTATCTTCGCCAACATGGGATCAAACATCAAACAACTGTGCCTTATAATCCCAACAGAATGGTGTAGCTGAAAGAATGAATAGAACAATCTTGAATATGGTACGATCCATGCTCTTCTTCAAAAATGTAAAGATAATGTTTTGGGTTGATGATGTTCTATGTGCTGCATATATAAAGAATAGATGTCCATCTAATGCTATTAGAAACAAGACTCCTTATGAAATGTGGCATGGACATGTTCCTCCAGTAAAACATCTCAGGGTCTTTGGTTCCACATGTTATGCTTTGATACCAAAGGTACATAGAAACAAACTTGGTGCTAGAAGTCATAAGTGTATCTTCCTGGGGTATTCAAACACCACCAAAGCATACTGCCTCTATGATGAATTAAATAAGAAGTTCATTGTATCTAGAGATGTAATTTTCCTTGAATCATCCAAAACTAACAATGTTGTTGAGCGGCAACTTGATCGCTAGGATAGATTCACAAAAGCAAAATCATTCCAAGAATTTGATAATCAAATTCCACGTCTTGAAGGGGGGATTCCTATACTAGATCAACATGTGGAATCTTCTTCTGAAGAACACTCTCCCCCACATGAAACTCCAACAATGGATGATGCTTTAAGTGATGTAATTGATAGAATTGGGAGACTCAATCTTGATTCAGTCCCAACTCAATCAACAGAGCAGCTTGGACCATCTGAGAAAGTTCCCCCAAAGTGGCTAACAAAGACACTTGAAAGTTTTCATCTTGATGAAGTTGGAAAGATAGGAACCATAAATGCAAACCGGCAAAATGGAGGTGATGTAGATGACTCTAATTCACCTGTTGATATGGATGTTTCTTATGATTGTGAATTGAACTTGTCTACAGATTTTGAACCAACTTCCTTCAAAGAAGCTACTTCTCATGATGAATGGAAAGAAGCAATGCAAAAGGAGTATGATGCCCTCATGAAGAACGACACTTGGAAGCTGGTTGATCCTCGATTAGCAACCAAACCAATTGGTTGCAAGTGGGTCTACAAGAACAAGTATACAGCTGATGGCTTACATGACAAGCACAAAGCTAGGCTTGTGGCAGAAGGTTTTGCACAGAAGGAAGGGGTTGATTATTAGGAGAATTTTTCCCCCACATCAAAATGGGATACCATCCAGACACTCTTTGCATTAGCAGCTCAAAACGGTTGGAAAGTCCACCAAATGGACATAAAAACTACTTTCCTAAATGGAGACCTAAAAGAGAATGTTTTTATGTTCCAGCCTGAAGGATTTGCTATGAAAGGACATGAACATAAAGTATGCAAACTTGTGAAGTCCTTGTATGGCCTCAAACAAGCACCACAAACCTGGTATGAAAAACTAATTGAGCATCTTCTGAAACTCAATTTCAAACATTTTGATCTTGATGATGCAACTTTATTTGTCAAGAAAGTTGGAAAAAAAATTGTATATCTTGTGGTATATGTAGATGATATTTTGATGATAGGGAACAATGAAAGCTACATTGCATCCATAAAGAAGGAATTCGGGAAATTTTTTGAAATGACTGATTTGGGCTATGTTCATTACTATCTTGGCATTGAAGTAACCCAACATCCAAAGTCCATATTTCTTTCTCAAAAGAAATGCATTGGAGATCTGTTGAACAGGTTTGGCATGGCAGAGTGCAATCCTCTTACTACTCCAATGGAACAAAACTTAAAGCTCACATCTATTGAAGGAAAAGAATTTGAGGATGCAACAAGGTATAGACAACTTGTAGGAAGTCTCAACTACCAAACTACTACCAGACCAGACATTTCGTTTGTTGTTGGAATCCTCTCCAGGTTTATGCAAAAGCCTTGTGAGGGGCATTGGTCTGCTACAAAAAGAGTTCTAAGGTACTTGAAGGGAACTCAATACTTTGGAATCAAATATACACAGGTGGATGACTTCAGCTTGATTGGATACTCTGATTCAGACTTTGATGGACACAAAGAAACTGGGGTATCAACTTCAGGATATGCTATGAGTCTTGGATTAGGAGTTGTCTCCTGGAGATCAAAAAAACAATCAGTTCCAGTAGATTCAACAACGGAATCAGAATACGTGGCAGCAACTGAAGCAACAAAAGAAATTGTGTGGCTCAGGAAAATTCTTGAAGATTTGTAGGTAAAACAATTACAATCAACTCCACTCATGATTGACAATACCTTTGCAATAAAGTTTTCCAAGAACCCAAAATTCCATGATTGAATGAAGCACATCAACACTAAATATCATCTAATTCGACATCATGTTGAGGCCAAAACAATCCATCTCCGTCATTGTTCCACAAATGAGAAAATTGCAGACATCTTCACCAAAGCGCTTGGAAAAGAAAAGCTTGAATGATTCAGAATGATGCTTGGACTCACCAACATCCCTTCAGATTAAGGGGGCCAATGTTGACACCTAATCCTTGTGATTGGGTGAATTTATGTAAATAAATAAATTAGAAATATGAACAGTCATCGGGAGATGAACTGAAAAGTCTCTCGCTCATGTATATAACAAACACCTACCTAATGGAATAATACAGTTGAATCATTTTTCCCTTATGGAGTTACTGCTTGGCCTGACAGATCACTTCTTTCGATTGTTTTTACATGGAATTAAATACTTTGGTTGATAAATTATAAAAAAATGGACTCTAAAGTTTAGGACTTCAGACTTTATTATTCTACTTGAGTTTAGAAATGGTTTTCTTATCAACATTCTTTCTAATTCTAACATTTTTTCCTTGGATTAGTTTATATGTATTATATGCAATAGTTTTGTATTATATATAATAGTTTAGAGAAAAAAAATTCTTGGATTAGTTTATATGTATTATATGTAATATGCAAAGGCATCTCCTATACACCACCCAACTGCATCTTGTGGGGGATCTACTATGCATGGTGGGGCTTGTGATAGATCATGTAGCCCACCCAAAGTGTGTGTTCCAGTCATAGATCCTACCTCTCACACCAGTCAGAGTGTTAGAGGCACTATTATTGTCGCTTTTAATGATCATGCTACTGATAGTGGACCTTCTTCACCCATTTCAGGTACACCTCCTTCATTTTTACATCCTCTTTAAATTTTCTGTTTATATCTTGAAATTGTCTTTATTTTTTAAATTGCCTTCAACGGATGTGTTTGAATATAATGTATATGTTATTATGCTTCTAGTTTGGTTAGATATATATATATATATATATATATATATATATATTATAATATATAATATATTATATATATATATATATATATATATAATATATATTATATTATATATATATATAATAGATGTTAAATTATGTTTCTGATTTGCGGACCCTAAACAGGGAGAAGCTAAGGATCACATTGCAACATCAATCCCTTCGTGGGATGATGCTACAATTGTATCACATTGGAGGATATTGCGACCCAACATACATGGATCACATGAGAGTTGTGTAACATCCCTCCTATTTCACCTACTAGGAATAGTTTGTCTTTGATGTTAGATAGCATCAACAAGTTGATCGAGACATACCAGAGGCCAGGCCCATATAGTCACATCCTACATTCCATACAGAGGATAAGGAGGCATGAGCTTAGAGGCCCACATATTTGGGAGGTGGTGAAAGAGGCCACCAAGAACATTGATGTTCATGGGGAGTTGTTTGGCATCCCTCCAAATTTCCTTGCTAGAGATAAAGGTCTGATTCCATTCAAATATTTTAAGAATTTTGATGTAGCTCCTTTTGTGTATGATCGATTCATTGGAGCTTGGTGCTAGTTCCCCCACCATGACCATGTCACACTTTATTTTTCCAAGCATATATATGTAGTGTTTGTGCTACATATGATGTTGGATTACACTGATACAATATATCATTATTAGTGACTTGGCTTGTGACATACCTATGATCATGATAGGGCTCATAGGTACACTAGGCATGTACCACTACCTCCAATATTTTTTCCACTAGCATCTCAGAGAGTGGTATTGCCGATAGAGCTAGAGGAGCTGTCATAACTTAGTTCTAAGACCAATGTAAAAACCCTGGGGAAAATTCCATGTAATAAAAGTTAATAAAGGAAAAATAGCACCATGGTTAAGGGATACTTATTCCAAGCAGAATGTTGGGAAAATATATACTAGTGGGCATCACTCGATGTGCTTATGCCTAAAGGAAATTGGAAAAGCAAAGGAACATGCATTAAAAAGACAAAAAGGCATTTTTGGCACACTTATTTATGAAAATAAAAGAAACTAGGAGAAAAGTAAGGTGAAAGGTCAGTTGTTTCATGTGAGGAAGAAATTGAAGGAAAATAATGGAAAATGAAGAAAACAGAGGCCTCATTGATAAAAAGGATTTTGAGGATCAATTGGCAAGTTTGATTAGTGTAAGTTTGGTTAGTTTAGTTTTGGAGATATCTCATTATTCTCTCTCTCTCTCTCTCTCTCATTCTTGGACACTTAGAATTTTCTTAGAGCACTCTAGCTTTGGAGAAAAGAAAAAGAAAATAAAGGGAAAGGAAGGAAAGAAAGTATCAAGCAACGAAGAGTAGAATCCAACAAGTTCAATAAGAATACTTGCAGGTAACATATTGCATGTGTGATTTACTAGCTGGGTTTGGCATGCATGGCTTTGCATTTTGGTGTATGGTTCTCTTGTTGTCGGTGGCATGGTTTTCCTAGGTTATGACAGTGGCTTCCAACCCACCCTTTCCCTTTTCTATATGCCATGGTGTGTTGGAATGTTGATCTCAATTCTTAGCTTTGGAATTTCTTGATGGATTTCGAAATCTAGGGTAGAGGTGGTCTCAAAATTCATTCCTAAAGGCCTAGGAATCCCTTGAATGAGTTTGGCAAGATACATGGTAAAGCCTGAGGGAGGTGTCTCAATTTATGGTCTAGTGATTCGGGATTGCATTGCAATAAAGCCCTAGAGATAGAGAGATATAAAACTCCTCAAGGATAGCGATGCATTCCATATGGAATTCCAAGTTCGGTTCAATTTTGTGACTGGAGCACTAATTTTTGTGTGATCGTGGTTTGGTGAGGGTGGAGGTGGTTTATCCTATGGATTCCCTTGGTTGTTTTTGGATTTGTTTATCCATGAGATCCAAAATTCATGCTTGAAATATAACATGAGAGTGACTCACATAAAGAAAGATTTGGTTTAGCCATGTCTACAATCGATTGGTATGTGGAAGTCCTGAACTTGGTCAGACTTTTCCTATGTTTAATAAAAGTTAAGTTGTATTTCTTTTGTATCTATTAATATGAGTATTTAATGGTTTTTATATCAGTATTATTTTCACAGTTTAATGTTGCTAACAAGTATGGTTATATGACTGGTTATTGTCATGGTTATTTCTTTTATTTACTTATAGCTGAAATGATAATGGATGCAAGACCTACTTGTTGTCATAACAGTTCAAGGGAGAAGGTGGTGATGCTTCTTTCACGTCTCATAATATTTCTCACTCATTCATGCTATGTCTTGTATCCTAGACCTATAGATTGCATGGATGTCAAGTGTTTGATAGAATGTTAGTCTCGGTTGGGGATGCTCAGGCCTAGTCCTAGAGTTAGTTTTTGGTTTATTATTCTTGTCATCATGTGTTTAATGGATTTCGGAAGCTACAACAAGTTCTAGGAAGTTGATAGAATTATGGGCTTCAAAAGTGCCTTAAATCACGTGGACTCTCACATAGGTTTGTTGGAAATAGTCCTTGGATGAAAGCATGCAGGCTTGTGGGAGCATATTAATCTCTCTAGACACTAGCATGACCATACCATGGGAGAATCCAAAGGTTTAATATCTTAAAACCTTAGTGGAACCTAGGGGCATGATACCTGCATGGCTTGTATGGCTCTTGAGAGTGTTTTTGCTGATGTGGAAGGTATGTTTGATGGGTTTCCATCGATTCCACTTCCTTAAGGATACCTAGGAGGTTGAATCATATTGTAGTACCCTCTCATAACATGTTTACCCTGGTTGTCGGGTTACTTGGGTAGATATGGGAGGATGGGGTTAAAGAGTGGTACCAGAGTGGGTTGTGCTCTATTTGGGTCATATCTGATACCAAATAGTGGTATCAAAGCATGGTTCACCCCTAAGACTGGATGGATGGTATGTTGGTCATGCATTCATGTCGGTTGCATATGTATTGCTTATTCTTGTAGTCAATGTGCATGTTTCATTTACATGGTGTTGATCATGGTTGTAGTGATGATTCCAGGTGAAGGTTGAGGGCATTGTTGTGAGATGTGTCATCATGAGTGTATGGTTGTATTCACAATTTTTATGCATGTCATTGTTTATATGTTGTTATGCATGAATTGTGAGGCCATTGTATGCGATTAGGCCATCATGATGATGTTGGTTGTTATTATATGGATGTGTTGGCTGAGGGAGATGCATATCATTAAAGTGAAGTTGCAACATTGGACCTTGAGGCAAGAGCATGTCATCATATAGGTTTGGATGTTGGGCATGTAGGTATGTTATTTAATGGATTGTTATATGCATTAGGGTGATATACATTAGGTTTATGGATATGTCTATTCATGTTATGGTTACATACATGATATATGCTATTTGATTAGTGTAGTAATATGCACGTGTCAGATAGTCATGAGTGGTAGTAACATGTGCTTATATGCATTTCTCTTTTTGTTTTATGTTAGATAACCTGATGATTATGTTATATGTTGTTGATGAGAATGTTATAAGTTAACTTCTTGTTGTTATATGATAGTTAGCTTGATGATTAAGGTTATAGCATTAAGATCTTGATGTTATATATATCATGTTAAATTGGATTGTCATATGCATATGGTTAGGGTTATGACATTCAAGTATGAGTCGCCTTATTTGTGACACTCTGTTTTACTAATCTAGATTGATCGTACATATGTGATTTCTATGCATAAATGATAAATGTTTATGAGTTTATGATGTGAACATGCTAGCTAGTGACTATTATGGATATCATGACCTTATTTATGTTTTATTTGATATGTCATGAAGTTATATCATGCTAATATGGATTGATTTTACAGACAATATAGCCTCCCCTGGGATACATTAAGGTATGAGCTTGCTTATGTCATCTCTGTGCTTGAATGTTCGATTATGATATTTAATTAGTGTTTGAGTGTTGGTGTCTATTATGCTGCCTATCTATTGTCTGAATGTTTGATTACTTGCATGATATGAGTATGTGTCTATAATATTTCTTAAATGAACTATCTTGTTTTAAGATGATTGTACTAACACATATGTGTTGAGATAGCTGACATGTACATGAGTGTAATAGGTGATAGTTGTAACATTATGTCTAATGACTACGAGTTGGTTATGGATTATGACATGACTGTTAGTCTTGGTGAAGGTTGATTTCCAAGTAATAGATATGTTGCCTTTATATTTGGAACATGTGTTTTACATGTGTAAATAGTGCATGAAACATGCTTGGTATTAGTATGACAATGTATTAGTTGATGTGTTTATATAACTAATAGTTGGGTGATGTGACAGTGCATAGTAACACTCAATTGCAGCAAGGAAGAGGTCAAAGAAAGGAATTGGGCAAGAATTATTTTGGGTATGTTTGGAAACCCTAATTCCAAATGAATGAGTTCTTTGCATACAGGAAGTCTTCTTAATGTAATATTTTTTGAAATTATGTGGATATGTGCTATATTTATGAACTTCTATTTAACAGGTATATTATCTATTCTCTAGTTACAAGTGGATCTATCAGGGGAATTGGAGTCCCTTGAGAGATTGTGTGGATGGGTTCAGTTGCAAGGAATGTCCTGGAACAACAAGGTAATGTAACCAGTGTATTTTTATGTTTATTTAAGCACTGACAATTATGTGTTAATGGAAATATGATGCAAGGGATTGCATGGAAAAGAAATTTCCATGGAATCCTGAAGAAGGCTTAGTTTGAGCTTTCTGTTGGAAGCACTGGGAACCATGGGGATTGAGTCATGGTGTTTGTTGTCAGTCTTGCACGTTTGTTATTTTGGTGATTTTTTGTGCTTTATTGTGGTTTTGTTTACATATTGTGCATCGCCATGCCACTTTGGTTGTGGTATCATATTGTTGTTGGTTTTCCATGGTTTTCTTCTTGTTTGTTTCTTGTCTTTCCTTTTATGTTTGGGGTCTTAGAATTTGGTTGGGAAAGAGGAAAGTTAATGGAGCCCAGGGAGAGCTGAATGAAACCCAGTGGGTGGTGTAAGCCCTAGATTAATCTCATTACGTTAATAAGGGAAGCTGAAGGCAAGCATATAACAATTAGTTGGATTGGGTGGGTCTATTGGTGTAAATGGATGATGGTGGGGAAGTCATGGAAAAGGTAATGAGGAAAGGTAAATTAAATATATTTGAAGCATTAGATGCCTTAGCTATATTGGGAATTTTTGTTCTCGATGTTGTACATTCATTACATGGATAAAGGAAGTTCTATTAACCTTGACCTTATGGTATATGGTAACTATGTTGCGATAATGATTGTGTCGATCTATATATCTGTATACGTGTATGTATGTAGGTATGTCATTTTTTTATGAGATCATGACTATTTTGTGCTAATGTTATATGTGTATCTATGTATGTATGTATCTATTTCACTGTTTGACAGGGTCATCATGAATCATTCTTGTGGAGGAATGATTTATTATGTAGGCGAATGGCATGGAACGATTTTTGGTTCATGAGGAATCAAGTGGGAAAAATAGTTTGATAGATCTCTGAGGTTAGTATCATGTGGATATGAATT
The DNA here is from genome assembly GCA_000404065.3 of Pinus taeda. Classification (NCBI taxonomy): domain Eukaryota; kingdom Viridiplantae; phylum Streptophyta; class Pinopsida; order Pinales; family Pinaceae; genus Pinus; species Pinus taeda. The sequence continues at coordinate 121,063 of APFE030730362.1, forward strand.
GATATTATTGGATTATACCATTTCTATGTTTTTATGGACAGACTAATGCTAAAAGATGCATCAGCAAAATGAAAACAGTGTGATGCGCGACATGCTAGGATAAGCATGGATGGTGGAACGACAGTCGAAGCAAGGTTGCTTGGTAGAGACGTTGTGGTTTTGGATGTGTGGTACTACTATTGTGCATATGGTTTATATGTTGTACATGTCCAATAAGTGATTTTGTGCACATGTGGTGTTGTGTGTATATATTTGTCGATATCTTCATCCCTCCATCAGTGATAAAAATTCTCTTTTTTCATGCATTTTAGGTGTTTCATCCGATCAGCTACATTCCATTAGGCCATGGATCATTTGATGGTAGTGGTTCTTTATTAATTTCCATCATGCTTTTCATATACTCGCCCATTTGCACATGTACAGATCATTTGTTGTCTTGTTTATTTCATTTCAGTTACAGAAGTCATTTTAGGGTTTCAAGTCTCATTAGGTATAGGGTTTGCCACCATGATCTTCAAAAGCTCAATAATGGTCAGCGGACACATGAGGAAGTCTAATAATGTCTTAGCATCATAATTTCAATAATGATATACTCAATAATTGATTTTTCCTCAAAATCCTGTTTTGAGGAAAAACAGAGTTTTTATGTCCTATGTATAAAAAATTCATGTAAATTTTAATTTTCCTATATGTAATAAGTTCATAAATATAGCCCTGGGTCACCTTGCCAAACTCCTGCTCTCTAGATCCTGCAAAAGAGACAAGAAAATCCAAGCATTAGTCCATCAAATGGAAAAAAGAGAGCCAAACTGCAAAATGGATTTTTTAAAGAACAAAGTGAAAAGGGAAACTTTAGAAAGTGGGCTTCCTAAATGTAAAGTTAAAATCAAAAGTATATAAAGTGCTCTTTATGTTGAAGACATCATTTTTGTGCTAAAGTGAGAGAACAAGGAGAAAATCATGATTTGGGGCGAAAAGAGGGAAATTGCAACAAAGTTTTGAAATTCGTCTTGGCACGACACACCTAGGCATAGGCGCGGCACATCGGGTGCAGGATTTACACAAAAATTTGAACTGGTGTGGCGCACTTGCTAGGCATAGTGCACCTGGGTGTTGGCGTGATGCACCAGTCTGCCAAGCCACAAATTCATTCAAACGACCTTTTGAAAGCTCCAAAATTTTGCAACATCATTCCTCGAAGTAAGTAAGCCTCCTATTTGCCATAGCAAGACATTTTATCATCATTGATGGTGTTTAGATAAGTGAAAAATCAAACCCTAATTCGCTTCATAGTTGCATTGCAAAACTGTCTAGGAATTTGTAATTTTGTCATACTTACTGTTTTAACTCCCCTACATAATTCTCCCATATCCCATCCCTCTCCACTAAATTTCCCTAATTTTATTCCCCTTTCCCTCTCTCATTTACACTTATCTTACTCCGTTTTTCCCAAACCCTCAAACCTTAACACCTAGTTCCCACTATTTCCCAAACCCTAATCTTCATTCCCAAAACCCTATCACTCCCTAATAACCCTACAGCAAGCATCAAAACCTTCCACTCATCAGTCCCATTCATCAAATCCCAAAAAAGAAAACAACAATCACCTATTCTTGAAATAAAATCTCTTCATACTCATCATTTTGCACCATACAGTGGCAAATATGGAAATAGATTCAGCTTATGAAAGGGATGAGGAAACTATGAGTGATTCCTCCCAAGAGATTCATGCACCAAAAAAACCACATAAGGGAGGAAAACACATCCGGGAGGAGCCCACCACACTCCCGGAGTTATTGGCTTGTCCTCTTGCAGTAACATGCTTTAAACATCAGTCTTGCTACCAATTTTGTGAGATGGTGGAGAGGGTGAAATACCACCATGAACTTGCCAGGCTATTTGTCCTTCATCTTCACAATGTCCAGGTGAACTTAGCAGGTGTTTCCGTCATTTTGACACCTGAAACTATAGCTGCAACAATAGGTATTCCAAATGTAGGTGAAGAGTGGAACAAAGGATAGCTTGTGGGAAAAGAGCATTATGAGCCTTATATCAAGGCTAGTTATCAAAAGCAAATCAGTAGGTTCTTTCCTTTCAGATACCTATAGGACACTTATGCTCCACTCATGAAGCTTATTATCGAATACTTGACCTGTGAAGGGAGATTTTCTCGCTTGTACACTTATCATGTTAGATTATTGATGTATTTCACTAGAGTGAGGATGATGAACCTACCCTATTTCATATGCATAAATATTGAGAAAATGGCTACATTGGTGCAAAGAAAACCTCTTCATCAACAGTTCAACATCATTTATCATTTTTCATTGATCAAGATTGTTGTTTTGCATCAGCTGAGTTCTTTGAATGTTTCATGGGATACTTTCATTTCACATGAGGTTTTCAAAAGCCCTCAAGTGACCCCATCAGTGTTTCAAGAGGAAGGAGGTCCTTCAAATAAACTAGAGGTTCATGAGACTCAAGCTACAGGTGTGCCAGTTTTTGTCACTTATGAAAAAAGGCACAAGGAGATTATTTGCAGTTGCCAAACAAGTACTATCTCCACCTGGGGTGGAAGGGGTCTCATTTCCTTCACTAGACAACAGGCAAATGCTATCTTCACCCGAGGTGAAAGGGGCTTTGCCTTATTCTTCAGCAGAGTGGGTACAGGATAAAGGGAAGCAATCACTGCATGAGGAATGGCCTTTTGAAGGTGAAGAGAGAGATTTTATTTTGATCCAAGATGAGGATACTGATTTGGGCTCCCAAAGCTCAAGAGTCAAGGAGATCATCAAAGAATAAGAAGCTGATATCCATGCCTTATTTCTTAACCTTGAAAGGGCTAAGTGGATGATTAATTACCCCTAGCAACAGAAAAAGTAGTTGGAGGATAAACAGACAAGCACGGAGTTGCAAACCATAAGGCAAAACAAGCAAACAACAAAAAAAAAGAAAGTCAAATTGACACCCCTTGAGAAATAGATTGATGCTGACCGAGAATATTGGCTAGAGAGGGAAAATATGTACTTGTAGAAGCTACTTGAGAAAGCCAATAAGGAGAAAAAGATGTTGTGGCACACGTCTTATCACTATTTGGCATGAAACAAAATTTTCAAAACTAAGATAAGGTGCCTAAAAGCCAAGTTGAGGAAGACTTTGAGGAGCAAGAAAGAGCAAGATAAGCTCAATATATCGGTGGAATATTCATTGGGCCAGCATAGTACTTGTTGCACATCACACATGCCAAATTTCAAGAAATTTGGTAAACTTTTTGGCAATTTTGATTTTTTCATGGAAAAAACAGGTTTTTCCGGCAGGTGCGTAGTGCCAGCTGGTGCTCGCTTTTGATAGGGACCTCCTTTGGAAGAAAAAATTGCATTTTTGGATTCCGTATGAAAATTTATGCATGCCTAGAAATTACTAGGAAATTTTGACAAGTTTTGGACCTCCAAAAGGGTCGAAAACACCTCAAAAATGCCTTCTCTGCCACTTTTTGGCCACACAGGAAGCGGTGTTGGGAGAACTGATTTTTGGAGGAGCAAATGGGCACCAAATTCAAAAATTCCACTTTTCCTATAAGGCAGATAGATAGACCTTTCTAGAAAGCCAAATGGTAGCAAATTTGGTGAAGAGGAAGGCCTCCAAATTTAGTTGGGAAAAAGTGCTACGCACAGAAAAAGTGGCACTACGCACAGGAGGAAAAAGTGCCAATTTTGCTAAAAGAAACTCTGTTTTTCGCCTAGTTTTCCTCCAGTTTGACTTTTTCTCTCTTATGGTCAAATTCATGATGTGACATGATGTAAGTTGATGTGCTATGATTTAAAAATGATAAAAATTGACTTGATAAGGTAGATACATTAGTTGTAGGTGGTTTGGAGTTGAATGAATCAGTTTCCTAGGTTTGTGAGGCAAGTTGTTTCACTGCCTATTTTTGTGTTAATAGTTTAGATATGGTTGAAACCACCCCTATTCTCATCGATTTGACCCCTGATGGATAGAATAGGTGGTTTCAAGGTCTATATCTGTGTTTCTTCAGTCATTTGTAAAGGTTGGACTCTTGTGGATGCATTGAGCATTATTGTACATTCATCTCTGTAGTTTGGCAAGGAAATAGACTAGGGTTTGCAGCACTTTGTGGGATTCTTATGCAAGGTGATTTAGTATTGTTTTTCCTTCTGTGATTCAAGTTATCATGTGTTTATGTGTACCATGATCTCTCTCTTTTCAGCGTAACTAAATGAATCAAGTATAAAGTTGGAATTCATTGATGTTGCAGTGCTCCACCTTAGGGTTTATTTGATTTTACATGTTTTCAATTGTTTGAAGAGGTTTCCTGATACTTTCATGCCCTCTCCAACTGCTCACCAGTCTTAAGACTTTCCATTTCACTTATTTCAAAGTACTAAAGTATTTTCCTACCTCGCCCCATAGAAACCTCTGCAAGATTGAGTCCATTCCCCGGACCCAAAAACGCCTTTCACATTTGATCTAGCAAACCAACATAAAATTCAATCAAAATCCTCTAAGCATATACCTAGCCTAAAATTAGTCTTTATATCAGTCATCTCAAGCCTCATTTTCTATATTTTATTGATATTGACAAGGAGAGAGCCCTCTTCTGACCTGGTAGGGCTAGCTACCAGGTTAAGCATGGTTTGTTGTTACCGTAGACGTGCCTTTCTCAGCCTGGGGTAGATTTAGGCACTAACATAGTGGCGACCATACTCAGTAATGTAGTTTTATGTTCCTCAGCAAAATGTATCAAGTTCAGATCTGATTGTTGATGGTGGACAACGATCAGACACACCAAGGCTGAAATCATTCACCTCGCGACTCCAAATCAGTTTCGACATCAGATCCCAGGACTCCACTGGAGGATGAACCTGACCAGTAGAAACATGAAAGGGAAATATGGATAGATTAGGTATTCAAGTTTTAATTTCATCCAAGACATTTTGTTCTTTGTTATAAATTATTTCTTCTCTTTTCTCGAGAATGTCAAGAAGACTTTGCAAAGTATATTGTATTTGAGAAAAGCTCCTCAACTTGCATTTGATTCCTTCCCTTTGAAGATTGTGAATAAAAAATATTTGCATGCCCTTGAGCTTGATCAAGACCCTTCTTCTGAATCTTATGATGACCATCTTCAAACTGATGAGCCTCAAGAGACCAAGACTGATTCTACACCTTCTGTACATACCCCTATACCTTCTAAAATTCCAGATAGATACAAGCCTCTGATTTTACCTCCTATATCCCATGCTTTCCCTAAAAATCATGACCTATCTCTACCAAGATTTGATGGTGAATGCAACAACATCATTGTTGAGAGACATGTATTGAATTTTGAGTCTTTTCTTGACCTTTTGGAAGTTGATGAAGAAGATGTCACTGTTAGGCTTTTTTCTCTTTCTTTGCAAGGCAAAGTGAAGAGTTGGTTCAAAACCTTGCCTGATGCGAGCATCTCAAATTTCCAATAGTTCATCAAAGTTTTCCTCAACAGGTGGGTGGTCATCAGAACCCTTTCTTGATTATAGAAGAGTATAACTAGCTCAAAAGATTGCCAAGGGAGACAGTACAACAATTTTCTACCATATTTAACCAAGTCTATTTTTCGATGCTGGTTAATATAAGGCCTCCTCCTGGATCCACTCTCTTGCACTACTTGGGTGCCTTTGATCCAGAAATGGAGTTTCAGCTGAGAGAAAGCAGCCTTGCAACACTTGAAGAGATGCAAAACAGTGCAGTAGATGTAGAGGCTCATTTGTTGATTAGAAGGGCAAAGTTGAAGGAAGAAGACATGAAAAACATAGATCCAGAGGAATCGACATCTTTAGAGGTAAAGCTCAACATTTTGGTAAGTGCAGTGGAAGGGATGATGCAGAAGGTCACTACAAGGAATGATTATGATGTTTAAGCCCATGGCTCACTGATTGAAGAAGAATAAGTTGTTGATCCAAAACATTTTGTTTCTTATCCCAGTTGTCATAGTTCTAATAATGATTGTTTTATAGATCATCTTGGAGAGGAGAGATTTGTGGATATGACATGCATGCTTGATGATGTCTTTTATACTGATGATTTGCCTCTGTTTGACCAATATGATGATGATGGTTATGTTCTGAAAATAGAAGCTAATCTTGCAGACAAATTAACATCTGGTTTGTGGAAGGAGGAAGTTCATTTTCAGCAGCTCGAGTACAGTGATCAACTAATGCATATCAACTATGGAAGTGAGGAGGAAAGTGCAACAAATTTTGAAGTAAGTGAAGGATCTTTGCCTTTTTGTTTTGCTTCATTTCAGTTTCTTAGAGACAACTTTCATGCAATTAGAAATCAATCGTCAATAAGTTTCGATCTAGACCATCTTGACGGAAATGAAAACCTTGTTCAAGACTTTTCATATCCAAAGTTGTAGCCTCTGAATGCCATTGATTCTGAAGCTGCAAATGATTCTTATGCAAGATGATTCTGTACCATTTTGTTTTGAATCATTTCAGTTTTTGAAGGGAAAAATGCATAGTATATGTTCAAATGAGTAGCCCGTAGGAAATCATGTAATCTCATCGGAGCCAATAGAAAATGGGTTGCAACAACCTTTTCAAGTTTTTCATGATCCAGTCACTGATGTGTTAGATGATATCTACAGTAAAAGTCCTTCCCCATTAGCTAACTATGAGCTTTAAAAAAGTACTGATATAAACATGATCTGACAGCCGGTTTCTTTGTCATTTTCAACAGGATTCTCGTCACAATGCTCAAATGAAAGTTTGCATTTATGGTATGAGGAGAAGAAAAGTAATCCATTGGATGAGCTAAGTCCCTATGCGCATGAATCTCAAGATCCATATGCAGTGTTTTTGGAGTCAGATAGAGATCCATATCATTCAACGGATCTATTTAGAAATTTTCATGGGAGTTTCCTTTCAGTAGTTCTCTCTTGTTGTTCATAAGCAAGCACTTGTGGAGAATGCAAACAACAGCTAGAATTCTTACTTGGTTGCATTGGTTATTTCACTTCACTTGATCAGATGATGAATGGAATAACTAGAGTAGGTCATATTGAATAAGCTCCATATTGAGCATATTTTCCAGTTTATCAGTTGTGTTTTAGTCTTGAGTCATTTTTTGTTTTCTTTAGTTTTGAGTTCCTAGTTTCCGCTTTTGAGTGTCTTGTTTCAGTTTTGAGTTAGTCTTACTCATTTCAACTATGAGCATTTAGTAAAAGTTTCATAGTAATTGGTTTTTGGGTATTTTGAAGTTATTGAATCTATTGCCCAATGGATAAGGCACTAGTCTTCTCTCCCAAAGATTTGCAGCTCTTGGCACCTCCCAGGAGCTACCATCCCCATTGGAGCCAATGTTAGTGTTGGTATCTTCATCCCTCCATCAGCGAAAAAAATTCTCTTTTTTTATGCATTTTAGGTGTCTCATCCAATCAGTTGCATTCCATTAGGTCATGGATCATCTGATTGTAGTGGTTCTTTATGAATTTCCCTCATGCTTTTCATTTGCTGGCCTATTTTCACATGTATAGATCATTTGCTGTCATTTTTATTTCATTTCAGTTGCAGAAGTCATTTTAGGGTTTCAAGTCTCATTAGGTCTAGGGTTTTCCACCATGATCTTCAAAAGCTCAATAATGGTCAGCAGGCACATGAGGAAGTCTAATAAGGTCTCAGTAACTGATTTTTCCTCAAAACCTTGTTTTGAGGGAAAACAGGGTTTTTATGTCCTATGTATAAAAATTTCATGTAATTTTTAATTTTCCCATATGTAATAAGTTCAGAAATGTAGCCCTGGGTCACCTTGCCAAACTCCTGCACTCCAGCTCCTGCAAAAGAGACAATAAAATCCAACCATTAGTCCATCAAATGGCAAAAAGAGAGCCAAACTGCAAAATAGAGTTTTCAAAGAACAAAGTGAAAAGGAAAACTTTAGAAAGTTGGTTTTCTGAATGAAAAATTAAAATCAAAAGTATATAAAGTGCTCTTTGTGTTGAAGACATCATTTTTGTGCTAAGGTGAGAGAACAAGGAGAAAATCATGATTTGAGGCGAAAAGAGGGAAATTGCAGCAAAGTTTTGAAATTTCTCTTGGCGCAGTGCACATGGGCATAGGCGCGGTGCACCGGCCATAGGATTTACACAGAACTTTGAACTGGCGTGGCGCACCTGCTAGGCGCAGCGCACCTAGGTGTTGGCGCAGCGCGCCAGTTTTCCAAGCCACAAATTCATTCAAACGACCTTCTAAAAGCTTCAAAATCTTGCAACATCATTCCTCCAAGTAAGTAAAGCCTCCTATTTTCATAGCAAGACATTTTGTCATCGTTGATGGTGTTTAGATAGGTGAAAAATCAAACCCTAATTTGCTTCACAGTTGCATTGCAAAACTGTCTAGGGTTTTGTAAGTTTGTCATACTTGTTGTTTTTACTCACCTACATAATTCTCCCATACCCCATTCCTGTCCACTAAATTTCCCTAACTTTATTCCCCTTTCCCTCTCTCATTCACTCATCTTACTCCCTTTTTCCCAAACCCTGAAACCCTAACACCTAATTCCCACTATTTCCCAAACCCTAATCTTCATTCCCAAAACCCTATCACTCCCTAATAAGCCTACAACAAGCATCAAAACCTTCCACTCATCAGTTGCATTCATGAAATCCCAAAGAAGAAATAGCAGTCACCTATTCTTAAAATAAAATCTCTTCATACTCATCATTTTGCACCATATAGTGGCAAATATGGAAACAGATTCAGCTTATGAAGGGGATGAGGAAACTATGAGTAATTCCTCCCAAGAGATTCATGCACCAGGAAAACCACATAAGGGTGGAAAACACATCTGGGAGGAGCCCACCACACTCACGGAGCTATTGGCTTGTCCTCTTGCAGTAACATGCTTTAAACATCTATCTTGTTACCAGTTTTGTGAGATGGTGGAGAGGGTGAAATACCACCATGAACTTGCCAAGTTGTTTTCCCTTCATTTTCATAATGGCTAGGTGAACTTAGTAGGTGGTTGCTTCACTTTGACACCTGAAACTATAGTTGTAGCAACAGGTATTCCAAATGTAGGTGAACAGTGGAACAAAGGACAATTTGTGGGCAAAAAGCATTATGAGCCTTATATCAAGGCTATTTATCAAAAGAAAATCAGTAGGGTCTTTCATTTCAGATACTTACAGGACACTTATGCTCCACTCACATAGCTTATTATCAAATACTTCATCTGTAAAGGGAGATTTTCTCGCTTGTATACTTATCATGTTAGATTATTGATGCATTTCACTAGAGTGAGGATGATGAACCTCCCCTATTTCATATGTAGAAATATTGAGAAAATGACTACATTGGTGCAAAGAAAACCTCTTCATCAACACTTCAACAACATTTATCATTTTTCATTGATCAAGGTTGTTGTTTTGCATCAGCTGAGTTTGTTGAATGTTTCATGGATACTTTCATTTCACATGAGGTTTTCAAAAGCCCTCAAGTGACCCCATCAGTGTTTCGAGGGGAAGGAGGGCCTTCAGATCAACCAGAGGTTCATGAGACGTAAGCTATAGGTGTGCTGGTATTTGTCACTTATGAAAAAGGCACAAGGAGATTATTTACAGCTGCCAAATGAGTACTATCTCCACTTGGGGTGGAAGGGGTCTCATTTCCTTCACCAAACAACAGGAAAATGCTATCTTCACTTGGGGTGAAAGGGGCTTTGCCTTCTTCTTTAGCAGAGCAGGTACAGGATAAAGGGAAGCAACCATTGCATGAGGAAGGGCCTTCTGAAGGTCAGGAGAGAGATTTTATTTTGAATCAAGATGAGGATACTGATTTGGGCTCCCAAAGCTCAAGACTCAAGGAGATCATCCAAGAACAAATAGATGATATCCATGCCTTATCTCTTAACCTTGAAAGGGCTAAGTGGATCATTAATTACCTTGAGCAATGGAACGAGAAGTTGGAGGATAAATAGACAATCATGGAGCTGCAAACCATAAGGGAAAACAAGCAAGCAACAAAAAGAAAGAAAGTCAAATTGACACCCCTTGAGCAAGAGATTGATGTTGACTGGGAACCTTGGCTAGAGAGGGAAAATATGCACTTGGAGAAGCTACTTGAGAAAGCCAATAAGGAGAAAAAGATGTTGTGGCACATGGCTTATCACTGTTTGGCATGAAACAAAATTTGCAAAACTAGGATAAGGTGCCTAAAAGCCAAGTTGAGGAAGACTTTGAGGAGCAAGAAAGAGAAATATAAGCTCAAGATCTTGGCTGAAGCTTCATTGGCCCAGCATAGTACTTTATGTAGATCAGTCATGCCAAATTTCAAGAAATTTTATAAACTTTTTGGCAATTTTGAATTTTTCATGGAAAAAATAGGTTTTTCCGGCAAGTGCAAAGCGCCACCTGGCGCTCACTTTTGATAGTGACCTCCTTTGGAAGCAAAATTTGCACTTTTGGATTCTTTATGAAAAGTATGCATGCCTAGAAATTACTAGGAAATTTTGACATGTTTTGGACCTCCAAAAGGGTCAAAAACACATCAAAAATGCCTTCTCTGCCACGTTTTGGCCACACATGAAGCAGTGTTGGAAGAACTGATTTTGGGAGAGGCAAATGGGTACCAAAGTCAAATATTCCACTTTTCCTAGAAAGTAGATGGACATACCTTTCCAACAAGCCAACTGGGAACAAATTGGGTGAAGGGGAAGGTCTCCAAATTCAGTTGAGAAAAAGTGCTATGCACAGAAAAGGTGGGGCTACGCATAGGAGGAAAAAGTGCCAATTTTGCTCAAAAACCTCTGTTTTTCACCTACTTTTCTTCTAGTTTGACTTTTTCTATATTATGGTCAAATTCATGATGTGACATGATGTAAATTGATGTACTATGATGTAAAAATGATAAAAATTGACTAGATAATATAGATAGATTAGTTTTAGGTGGTTTGGAGTTGAATGAATCAGTTTCCTAGGTTTTAGAGGCAAGTTGTTCCACTTCCTATTTTTGTGTTCCTAGTTTAGATATGGTTGAAACCACCCCTCTTCTCATGGATTCAACCCTTGATGGATAGAACAGGTGGTTTGGAGGCCTATATCATGTGTTTTATCAGTCATTTGTAAAGGTTGGACTCTTGTGGATGCAATGAGCATTATTGTACATTCATCTCTGCAATTTGATAAGGAAATAGACCAGGGTTTGTAGCATTTTGTGGGATTCTTGTGGCAATGTGATTTAGTATTGTTTTTCCTTTTGTGATTCAAGTTATCATGTGTTTATATGTACCATCATCTCTCTCTTTTCAGCTTAACTAAATGAATCAAGTATAAAGGTGGGATTCATTGATGTTGCAGTGCTCTACCTTAGGGTTTATTTGGTTTTACATGTTTTCAACTGTTTGAAGAGGATTCTTGATACTTTCATGCCCTATCCAACTCCTCACTAGTCTTAAGACTTTCCATTTCATTTATTTCACAGTACTAAAGCATTTGCCTACCTTGCCTCAGAGAAACTTCTGCAACACTGAGTCCATTCCCAGATCCAAAACTACCTTTCACATTTGATCCAGCAAACCAGCATAAAATTCAATCAAACTCCTCTGAGCATATACCTAGCCTAAAATTAATCTTTATATCAGTCATCTCAAGCCTCATTTGCTATATTTTCCTGAGATTGACAAGGAGAGATCCCTCTCCTGACCTGGTAGGGCTAGCTACCAGGTTAAGCGTGGTTTGATGTTACCCTACACTTGCCTTTCTCAGCCTGAGGTAGATTTAGGCACTAACAAGTATGTCATTTCTTTATGAGATCATGACTATTTTGTGCTATTATTATATATGTATGTATGTATGTATCTATTTCATTGTCTGACAGGGTCATCATGAATCATTCTTGTGGAGGAATGATTTATTATGCAGGCGAATGGCGTGAAACGGTTCTTGGTTCATGAGGAATCAAGTGGAACAATAGTTTGATATATCTCTAAGGTTAGTATCATGCGGATATGAATTGATATTATTGGATTATACCATTTCTATGTTTTTATGGACAGACTAATGCTAAGAGATGCATCAGCAAAATGAAAAAAATGTGATGCATGACATGCTAGGATAAGCATGGATGGTGGAACGACACTCGCAGCAAGGTTTCTTGGTAGAGACGTTGTGGTTTTGGATGTGTGGTATACTATTGTGCATATGGTTTATATGTCGTACATGTTCAATCTGTGATGTTGTGCACATGTGGTGTTGTGTATATATAGTGTGTGTAGATGTTGTTATGCAATGTTATGTATAAGGTGGTACATATAGTGTTATGTTAATATTGCATATATAGTGTTGGGCATAGATGGTGCTATGTATATGTTGGATATGTGGCATTGTTTGCATATGGTGTTGTGCACATGTTGGATATCCAATGATGTGTATAGATGATGCTATGTACATGTTGGATATGCAATGCTATGTACATGTGGTGTTGCATGCATGTTGTACATGTGGTGCTATGTACATATGGTGTTGTGTGCATGATTGTACAATTTTTGTAGTGATCATGTAGTGTTGTGTATATGTTGTACATATGGTGTTGTGTGCAGGTGGTGTTGGCATTATGATGCATGTGTTGTACTTAATGGTAACCCACTTCTACCAGGACAAGTATATGGCAACTAGATGAATCTACAGGATAGATCAAAGGTGACAGAATCATTAAACAGAGATGAATCTATATGTCAGAGGTGACAAAATGATGGAAGCGAATAATGGTCAAAGGTTTGATACAGGGATATTGTTAGTGTGTGTTGTCCTTGATATTTGATGAATGAACTAATTGATAAAAGTATAAACAAGATGTGAAAATATGCATAGCAGTTCAGAGAAATCAGTTTAGAAGTGATGTATGATGCAAATCACATTATATCAGGTCAACTCAGATGTAACAGGGCAATGGTATAGAAGAACAAGATGTTTGAACAAAGGAATATATATCAGAATCAAGAAGTTGAAGAAAAAGTATGTTTTCACGTATGTTAAGTTGTCTACACTGGTTCACTATATAAAAAGAGCGTATACATGCAGGTTCATTATACAAAAATAGCATATACATATGCATGCACTTTCATAAGAGGAAAAGTGTGTATGGGATGAAAAATTAAGGAAATTAAGGTGAAAAAATACCAAGGGTCAAAACCATGGTATTATCCCACAATATTGAGCAGAGAAACAACTATTTAATCCTATCTAAGAATACCACTAGTTCAAAGTGCTGGTTTGGTCTCAGGTATTGAGAAAGGCTAAAACTATATAAGGAGGAGAAGATCAAAGGGCTAAGAGCACAAGTAATGAAGATCTTATGAAGTGTTAGATCAAAAGTAATTATGCATGCATGGGTTTCTGATGATTTGCTTGATCTAGACTAAGTATGCACCTGAGTGTTTGATGATGGATGAGATCTAATGATGGATCATGATCATAATGAATTATCATTATGAGATCTGATAATGGATAGGCTAGATCTGAGTGCTAACAAATGTTTTCTGCTTTAAATGCTATGATATGGGTATATCTGAAGACTGGAATAGCTACGAAGTTATACATTTTTATCTCTAGAGCTATATGTTGGTTCACCCTCGTGAAGGCACATATGCACACTGGTTCGAAGCTTCCAAATAGTATATACAAAATAAAAACCAGTTATTCAAATACGACTAATCTATTTGATCAATGATTGCTAGTTTATTGTTGTTTGTCAATGATGTCTTCTTAGATCTTAAAGTAGAACTAAATTCATAAGGAGATTGAGTCTGATTGATTGCTTTATTAAGTCAGAAGGGTAATCTTTGCTACTGTCTATTTAGATATATGTAATTTGACAGTAGATATTCATATTGTTACTAGTTGGTACAGCTTTGACTTGGAGGTTTTTATGATTCAGTAATTTTTTAGGTATATGTAGGTTTTATTAAAGGAAGTAGTGTATACACATAGGTTGGCTTCATTGAAGTAGCTTATACATTCAGACAGATGATTTTTGAGGTTACAATTTATTCTAGTTGTTGATGTAGTGTTTTGGGTCCAGATATGTGTACTGGTGACAATGATCTATTTGTTCCAGTTATTTGGTTGAATTTTGATTAAGGTTTGAATGAATGGTTGATTCAGTTGTGTTATAGGTTCAGTGATTTTTTGGTTCAGTTTGTCAGAGTTGAGGATTTTCAGTGATTGATTGATTCAATTGTGGTTGATTCAAAGATTGATAATTGGGTTTTAGCTATATCAGAGATTGATGATTAGGTTTCAGTGATTGGTTGATGCATATGTATTTGTTGGATGTATTGTAGTGGTGATTGATTTTGAGCTTCAATGTTGCTGATCAGTCCAGTGTGAAAATTTGATTAAATGTGGCCTTCATATTGTGTTGTTATGTACTAGGAGTATCCAGTCTAAAAATTTATGAAACGTAGTCCCTGGAGGATTTTGAGGGTTGGAGCCTTCAGTGAGGAAGTCGAAGCTTCCTGCCAATAGTGGCTGGTGATTTGATCAGCGGGTTGGATCTCCCTTCCAGTAATAGTTAGAGAAAGAGTGAAGTTTGGAGCCTTCTGTAAGTCGATGCCTACATAATAGTAAACATATTGGCTAGTACAAGAGCTAGGTGGTTATAGCTCCCTTCCAGTAGAAGCTGGAGAATGAGAGAAGGTTGTAGCCTTTTGCAGCTAGGTGTGTGTGTACTAGTATGAGTTTGCACCAATACAAGATTGTAAACATATTATTCCTTATACTAAAAAGAAGACAATGACAACATCAATAGGTGGTTTTTCTCTCGCATTGGGTTTCCACCTTAAATCTTGGTGTTCATGTGTGTTTCTTACATGTGATGGTTTATTTTATTATTACTACATATGGTTACCATTTACTGTTCAATAAAGTACTAATTAAATATCAACATATGATGAATTAATTGAATCATAAGTTCACTGGATATACATTGGTTTCCTTAAGAACAATTGTGTGCACACACACATTCCCTTGATTGAAGTAGCGTATATAAATATGATTATGAAATGAAAAATTTATTGATTTGTAAATACTAATTCATGCCCCCTCTCAGTGTTATTCCCAAAAATTGGTATCGAAGCAGGTCCTTTGCTAGAAGCTTAATCACTTGAAGGAGATCTATAGTAACAATGGAAAAGACGAAAAAGAAGAAAGCACCTTAAAAGAAGAAGACATCTGAAAGGAACTATGACAGTGGGAGAGACAATTGGAAATTATGTGGAAGAAACTCTTCCAATTCAGAATCACCTTGGAATGAAGATGAAAAAGAAAAATAATTATCAGGTACAAACGTGTTGTCCTCTGGTGATACGTTTCTCTGTTCATTTGAAGATAACAAATCTAACAACGAAACAACTGAATTTTCTCTTATGGGTGAAATACAAAGAAATCAAATAGAGGGAGAATTTAGAAACCTCACAGACACAATTAGAGATTAAAAAGATCTAATTGATAAAATGGAATGTGCCTACAAAGAAGAGGTTACCAGATTAAAAGCTCAGTTGGAGGAAGGCAACAAAGTAAGGAATCAATACGCAGAAAAGGAAGATTAATGTCGAAGGCTACAGGATGAAGTGACATCACTAAGAGATGCATTAAATGAAAAGGATACAAAAATCAAGAAACTTAAAGATAGATCCAATTAGTATGAAATTCTTGAAGCTGAGGTTGTCTCTCTAAAAGAAGATATTGAAAATTCAAATAAGTAGAATGAAGAAGTACCTCAAGCAGATGAAGACCAAGAAAATGAGATTCTCAAATTAATACAACAAGTCGAAGAAGGAAGAAAAGTTGAAGAAATCATGAAGAAGAAATATCTAGAAAAGGTAGAGAAATATCCGGTTGAGCTAAATATCTAAACAGGTAAATTAGAAGAAAAAGATAAATTGTTACGATTTCAAGATAGTACTAAGTTTTTGGATAATATTCTTAGTAGTCAAAGGTCTCCTATCCTCAAATCTAGTCTTGGTTTTCATGAAACTATTGAAGGTGAATATATCTCACAAGATGAGGCAAAGAACTTTAACACAAAATCTGAAATGCTCAACAAGGAGATAAGAGGTGAACCCCATCAACAACCAAGGAAAGAAAGTCTTCAAAGAAAATCATTTACTCCTAACCATGGAAGTGTTAATCAATTCTTTTCTCTGATGAACAATGTTGAATGTTTTATATGTCATAAGTTTGGACTTGTTGTAGAAATATGTAGAAGTAAAATG
Organism: Pinus taeda; assembly: GCA_000404065.3. Lineage (NCBI taxonomy): Eukaryota > Viridiplantae > Streptophyta > Pinopsida > Pinales > Pinaceae > Pinus > Pinus taeda. The sequence goes on from APFE030730362.1 coordinate 137,335, forward strand.
GTTCAAGCTAATAACCATCACACAGAAAGGAAAAACAATATTGAACATGAGATAATACTTATTTGTATTTCCATTTACACAAGAATCCTGTAAAATATCTTATCTTTATTCCTTGATCCAGCAAGCCAATCCAGTCATTGATATAATAGAGTTTTGATTTGAGAGAAAAAGTCTATAGAAATGTCTTGGAATCCACCATCAAATAATTCAAATGAAGAAGTATTTATACAAATTCTAAACTGAAATATCTGAAAAAATATCAAGATTGGTTTTACAAATATCTCAAATTGTTTTATATTAATAGAACTTAAATAAAGGACACTCAAAACTAATGAATCTATTTGGCACTATTTTTATGGATTGATTGTAACAAAGAATATAAGTTCTAATTTGATAGCAACTCTTAATTGATGATGAGGCATCCCAGTCACTAACTGCATCCTTTCTTTGTGCATTCTGCCCCACCAATTCTGCAAAATTAGGGTCCATTGATACCTTTGTATATCTCAATCTGAGATAGATATGTAAAAAGTGAAAGAGTTTATTGTAGATAAGTATATTTTTGAGATAAAACTCTATAAGTTTCCCAAAATTCAGCTCTAGCTTTTCACAATAGTCTTTGCAAAGAGATGTAAAAAATAGGACTTTGCACCGTCTGAACAATACGCTGTGAAGACATGCACTTATCTCACTTTTGGTAATACCTGTGTAAATAGTGAGATAGGTTTTTGTAGATGAGCCCTTTAAGAACAAAAACCTTCTCCATTTTGGCAAAATTCATCTTGTATTGGCCATAATAGTTTCTGCAAAATTATGATTTAAACAGGAAATTTTTGAAGAATGTACCATTTCTGGTCTAATCTCATCTTTTAACCTTAAATTTATTTTAACTGTTTTTCACTTTTACATTGGATAAACTTCATTTTTGCTGGTGAAAGTGTTTTCATATCTATTTAACCTTGCTATCTCCATGTTTACTTTTACTGTTTATTTTTATACTTTTACCGCTCTGTTTTTTCATCTATCCTCACTTTGACATGAATTTGTATGCTTTGTAACTATCTTCCCTATTGTTTGTCTTCATGCTAGCTGCTTTACTTGACATTGTATTCAATCTAATACTCTTTAACCCTAATACACTTTTACTATTCTTTACTGTGTCCTTTTACCTTCATTATATATTTTATGTTTTTATTGTCTATTTCAACAATAAATCATTTAATTTCAGGTTTCCTCTGCTTGCCTTTTAAGTTTATGTTTGTTTTCCATCTCTATTTTAATATATTTGGTAACAATCTCAGAGTAAAATGGTCTTATGACTAGTATTAAGATTTTTTATCCAAGGCTGCGGTATTTTAATCGTTTGTAAAATAAAACAAACTGTTAGGAAAATGTTGGGTTGATAGGGAAGGCCATTAATAGCTCTATCAAGCTTTATAGGTCTATGGAGTGAGTACAAAGTGCTTTCGGGAGGTACATCATGCTTGAATTGGTTAGCAGAGGCTTCAAATGGTGCAGAAGGGTTACATAGGGATTTACTACTCAAACAGGACAAAACGAGCAAAACTGGTGTTTTCGTGTTTAAACGGGTAAAGGTTTGTTTTTTTTTAATTTTGGTGCAAAGTGAATAGTAGATGGTTTTATCATTTAGTGAGAGGGTGGTAAGTAGTTTATATCGCACTAATTTTGTGGGCTTGGTGGTATTAGGGAGGGGTTGCTCGATTCCACTCAATGAATGACACATAGCATCGGGGGCCAGGCGGAAAACCACTTTTTCGGGTGGGTATCATTCGGTAGATGGGTTGGCCCGATATTGATAAGGGCCATCAGATGTGGAGGGAGACAATCGAACGGTGATCGAGCGAGGAAGCTGCATGGAGGCTAGTGGGGGCCCCAACAGGCGATTAAGTATGGTGGTATTGAGGTTAATGATGGGCTAAGGCGGGATTAAGTCATCGGGGTGATTAGAGGAGGATTTAATCAAGGTTTTGCCTAACATAATTGCAGATTGATTAGTTAGTATGTTTGGTCGGGGTTTTTAGGTGAGACTAATAGTTTATAGTTAAACTAGGGTGCAGGGTTAATTAACACATAGGAGCTATATATATACAGGGAAATGGGTTTTATTATCAAGATTTAATATAATAAAGTTAGTAATTAATATGAAAGGATGAGCGAAAAAGGGAAAAATTACTAAGTAAATTCTCTTTTTGTGAATTTGATGTTTTTTCACATATTAACATTAATACTTAGGGTAATGTGTTTTGGTGGGTTTTTTATATGAAAATGCATTATGTGAGGGGGGGGGAAATGATTTTCCTAGGAAAAAGTGTTTTAACCTCGAGAAAGGAATATTATTAGGAAAATAAATGAACTGAAGGGGGGATTAATTTTTATGAGGGGAATTTAGTACTTGATATCAATAAATCATTGAGCCGAGGGTCCAGTCCCTCCAAAAGTCAGAGAAATGCTCTGAGCCTCTTTGACTTAAGGTTTTTGAGCTTTTTGAACTTTTTTATTGGAAATTAGTCAAGTAAAAGGTGAAATGAATGGAGGAAGTTAATTAATTGACTTTGAGATCCATTTGCATGCTTGATTGTTCATTCATATCTAGAACATATGATGGAAAATGATAAATATGCTTTTGTCCAATCAATCATCATACTTCTACAACCTTTCTCCTACTTACCCATCTACTTTTCCTACCATTTTTTCTTCATTTTATTTGGGTGCATTTAGGCTAGCATACCATTATCCATTTTCTTTTAAAGCAAGAAATTATTTGATTCTAACCTTATAACATCCAAGGGCTCAGATTAAACTAATGGGATCCTTTTATTTACTCTACCTATCTAATGATCCACCAAGATTAAACAGTTTGGTCAGATTTTATTCTCTAACTATCAACATGAAATTTAAAGCATGGCATAATCAAGATTAAATAGTTTGATTACCATGGGTTGTGGCATGAATTACAAAGAGCACACAATCATTTATTATGCACAGAAAGTAAATAGTAGTGGCATTTTGGCTTGCTCACTTTCATGGTCTTTTTTCTTTTCTTGGGGTTCATATTTTTCATCTTTTTTTACCTTTTTGTTCTTTATGTCCTTTGATTATTTTTTTAGGACATACCCTATTTACATTTTTTAATTTTTTGAATATGGAAAACATTTGCAGAAAGCAAAGGTATGTACATATTACAAGGCTTAACCTTAGCCATTCAAAATTATGACTCCTATTGGCATAGGAACCTAACAGTGGCTCCACTTGGAGATGGCATTTCCTTATGAAATGTCAAGAACACTGTCGACTAGTAGTCTGATCCATTGGGCCAATCCCACACATGTATATGCTTTATTGTATAATATTTGTGACTAACACTTTTGAACTGAAAACACACCCTTTTTTGCAAACTAAAATATGATCTAACATTAAGTTGTTGTTGAAAACTAAATTTATTCAAACTAAAATCCTACCTACTTACTCTAATCAGCTTTCTGACTACTGGTTAGGTAAAATGAAACAACCAATGCAACCACTCAAGCATCATGTACATTGGTAGATTTTGCTGCTTGGGCTTGTTTGTGACTAGAATTGAGGTTCTAAAGCCAAATATAACCTTGTCAACCGATGAGAAGATAAGGAAATGCTTGCTTTCCTTTGTAGGCTCTAAAAATTGTACAAAAGGATCTTCCAAAATATATACACTATTGTTCAAATGATTTAAGCAATTGCACACTTGTTGTGGATGACTTCCATGCCATGAAACTAAAATATCACTTTTGTCTTTAACACCCTGCAAACTTTCACATGAGCTTTATGAGGACACTTCTACTGATTGTAATGTCTACCTAGTGAAACTTTTATCATCTTGATTTTGACTCTCGTAGTCTGTTAATGGAGAAAAAATCTGATTGCACTCATCATCCAACCTATCAACTACTAGACTATAAACAACTTGGAAGGATTGCTGCAACTTATTGCATATAGGTTTGAATGGAACTTCATAGGTTTCTACAAGCTGCTCATCCTTTTCTTTAGAGATGTTATACCACATTTCCTTTAAAAACTGAAATGATTCAAAACAAAGAGGCAAAGAAGCTTCACTTATTTCCAAATTTTATACACTTTCTTCTTCACTTTCATAGCCGATATGGATAAAATGATCACTATTTTCAAGCTGCTGAAATTGAATTTCCTTATTCCCAAAACTACCTTCTGATTGCTTTGTAAAGTTAGTTTAGATTTCAATAACATTATTATCATCATACTGATCATATTTGGGCAAATCATCAAAAGAAGTAATGCCATCAAACATACACATTAGATCAGGATATTTCTCCTCCAAGTACTGCTCTATGAATCTATCTTCTGATCTATGGTAGTTGGAGTTAGTAGGAATTTTTTCATGAATATCAACCTTTTTCCTTTGTGAAATAAATGTGTCATGGCCATCTTGAGCAAAAAAATCATCTTTCATGGTGGTCGTTTTCATCCTTTCCTCTGTTTTCTTCATCAAAATGTCGAGTTTTTCCTCTGTTTCTGCTTTCAACTTTTCTCTTCTAATTTGCAGATTAATTTCTACATCTACTACAATATTCTACATCTGTTCCAGTGTTGAGGGGTTTCTTTCTCTTAGCTGAAATTCTATCTTTGGATCAAATGCTTTTGGATAATGCAAGAGAGTTGAATCAAGAGGAGGTCTTATATTAGATGGCATTGAATAATAGACTTGATTAAATCTGTCTAAAAATTGGTGTATTGTTTCATGTGGCTATATTTTTAACTGATTATATTCTTCTATGATCATAAGAAGATTAAATTTGATTATCCATCTATCAAGGAAAATTTTGAAAAGCTATTGGAAATTTGAGATGCTTGAAATAGGTAAATTTTTGAACCAACTCTTTACTCTACTTTGCAAAGAAAGAGAAAAAAGCCTGATAATAACATCATCTTCACCAATTTCAAATAAGTCTAGATAATTCTCAAAACCTTGAATATTTTTTTGAGCAATGATACCATTCTCTCCATCAAACCTAGGGAGATAATTGTAATAATTGTTAGGGAAAGCATGGAGTGTAGGCGGTAAAATGAGTGTTTTATATCTATCAAGAACTTTATGAGGTACTGGAATATGTACGAATATTGTATTATTAGTGTTGATTGTTTGATGCTCCTCAATTGGAAACTGATCTTCATAAGAGTTAGAATATTGTTGTTCAAATGAGTAAGGAGGATATATGTCTACACTTTTCAAAGGGAAATAATAAAAAATTAATCTAAAATATTCTCTAAAATACAATATACATTGAAAAACTTTATTGATGAGAAAGAACATAATGTCTTGGATAACAATCCAAGTTAAAAGGCCGATCTTTTCATATTGTTCTTTCAGGTTCATTCCTCTAGTCGAGTCTTGATTGTGAAATTGATTTGGAGTCACCAGGTGGATGATTTTAACCTTTGTGTGTCTGATCACTGTCCACCATCATAGATGCAATCTGAACCTGTAAAATATTTATGAAGAAAATGTTAGTTCTCTCCAGTATGGTTGCCACTATGTTATCACTCAAAAATTTCTCAAGTTTAAAGAAAGAGATTTCTGAGGTAACCACAAACCAACTTTTAGGCTTAGGCTCTAGCTAACCTAAGTCTAGAGAGGGCTCTCTCTATATGATTTAGCTTCGTTTGATGGGATAGTAGGCTAGTTATGAAATTTCACGGGGGTTTTGATTTGTGTTGAAGATTGGGTGGTGGATTTCTTGGAGCTGATGGATAGAGATAGGCCTTCAAGCCATTGGCCTATGGAGTCAACAAATGGATATCATGACTGGACCAGATCATTAAAGGGAATGTTCACAGGGCAAGCTAGCAAAGAAAAAGAAAAATCTTTAGGTCTAATGGATGAAATGATTCTAACCAGTGTGAAAGGGCAATAAAGAACCCTTGGACTGGGATCAAAATGGAAAATAGAGGGTGGTCATGGAAAAATGGCAATTAAGAATCCTTTGTTATAGATAAGGGGAGAGACTACGAAAGCTAAGGAGAAGTTATGAATTCCATAACTAAGATAGTTTAGGAGAAAACATTTAGAATGTAAAACAATCAAGACAGAGTGCATTTAAGCAATTTCTAAAATATCATTCTTGGCTATACATTTAGATTTTATAGAAACAAATAAGGTTATGGAAAAAATGTAAGGAAAGAGAATATCGAACATGAGATCATACTTATTTGTATTTCACTTTACATAATAATCTTGTAAAATATCTGATCTTTATTCCTTGATCTAGCAAGCCAATCTAGTAATTGATACAATAGAATTTAGATTTGAGAGAAAAATTCTATATAAATGTCTTGGAATCCACCACCAAATACTTCAAATGAAGAAGTATTTATAAAAATTATAAACTGAAATATCTTGAAAAAATATCAAGATTAGTTTTACAAATATCTCAAACTATTTTACATTAATAGAACTTAAATAAAGGACAATCAAAACTAATGAATCTATTTGGCACTATTTTTATGCATTGATGGCGAAAAATAATAGAAATTTGAATTTGATAGCAACTCTTAATTGATGATGAGGCATCCTAGTCACTAACTGCATCCTTTATTTGTGCATTCTGCCCCAGCAATTCTGAAAAATTAGGGTCCATTGATACCTTTGTATGTCTCAATCTGAGATAGATATGTAAAAAGTGAAAGAGTTTATTGTATATAAGTATGTTTTTGAGATAAACCTCCTCCAGTTTCACAAAATTCATCTTGGATTGGCCATAATAGTTTCTGCAAAATTATGATTCAAACAGGCAATTTCTGAAGAATGTACCATTTCTACTTTGATTTCATCTTTTAACCTTAAATTTCTTTTAACTTTTTTTCACTTTTGCTTTGGACAAACTTCATTGATACTGGTGAAATTGTTTTCATCTCTGTTTAACCCTTACTGCCTCCATGTTTACTTTTACTGTTTATTTTTATTGTTTACTTTTACTGCTCTCTTTTTTCATCTATCTTCACTTTGACATGAATCTATATGCTTTGTAACTATCTTCCCTATTGTCTGTATTCGTCCTAGCTGCTTTACTTGACTTTGTCTCCAATCTAATACTTTTTAACCCTGATACACTTTGACTATTCTTTATTGTGTCCTTTTACCTTCACTGTATATTTTAGGTTTTTACTATCTATTTCAATAGTAAATCATTTAATTTCATGTTTCCTCTCCTTGTCTTTTAACTATATGTTTATTTTTCATCTCTGTTTGAATAGATTTGGTAACAATCTTAGAGTAAACATGTCTTATGACTAGTATTAAGACTGTTTATCCAAGGTTGCGGTCTTTTGATCATCTGTAAAATAAAACAAGCTATTATGAAAACGTTGGGTTGACAGGGAGGGTCATTAATGGCTCTATCAAGCTTTATAGGTATATGGAGTGAGTCCAAAGTGCTTTCGAGAAGTACACCATGCTTGAATTGGTTAGTAGAGGCTTTAGGTGGCACAGAAGGGTTACACAGGGTTTTACTACACAAACAGGTGAAAACGAGCAAAACTAGGGTTTTCGTGTTTAAACGGGTAAAGGTTTGATTTTTTTGAATTTTGGTGCAAAGTGAACAATAGACGGTTTTGTCATTTAGTGAGAGGGCAGTAAGCAGTTTATTTTGCACCACTTTTGTGGGCTTGGTGGTATTCAAGAGGGGTCACTTGGTTCCACTCATTGAATGACACGTAGCATCGAGGGTTGGGCGAAAAACCACTTTTTCGGGTGGGTATCATTTGGTAGATGGGTTGGCCTGATATGGATAAGGGTCGTTAAATGTGGAGGGAGACGATCACATAGTGATTGAGCAGGCAAGCTGCACGGAGGCTAGTGGGGGCCCCAGCAGGCATTTAAGTGTGACGATATCAAGGTTAATGATGTGTAACTCGGGATTAAGCCAGTAGAGTGATTAGCGGAGGATTTAATCAGGGTTTTGCCTATCATAGTCGTGGATCGATTAGTTAGTAGGTTTCGTTGGGGTTTTTAGGTGAGACTAATAGTTTATAGTTAAACTAGGGTGTAGGGTTAGTTAACACATAGGAGCTATATATGTACTAGGAAATGGATTTTATTATAGGGATTTAATATAATAAAGTGATTAATTAATATGAAAAGATGAGCGGAAAAGGGAAAAGGCACTAAGTAAATGCTCTTTTTGTGAATTTGATGTTTTTTCACATAATAACATTAATACTTAGGGTAATGTGTTTTGGTGGGTTTTTTATATGAAAATGCTTTATGTGAGGGAGGGAAATGCTTTTCCTAGGCAAAAGTGTTTTAACCTTAGGAATGGAATATTATTAGGAAAATGAATGAACTAAAGGGGGGATGAATTTTTATGAGGGGAATTTAGTACTTGATATCCATAAATCATTGAACTGAGGGTTTGGTCCCTCCAAAAGTCGGAGAAATGCTCTAAGCCTCTTTGACTTAAGGTTTTTGAGCATTTTGAACTTTATTATGAGAAATTAGTCAAGTAAAAGGTGAAATGAATGGAGGAAGTTAATTAATTGACTTTGAGATCCATTTGCATGCTTGATTGTTCATTCATATCTAGAACATATGATGGAAAATGATAAATATGCTTTTTTCCAATCAATCATCATACTTCTGCAACCTTTCTCCTACTTACCCATCTACTTTTCCTACCATTTTTACTTCTTTTTGTTAGGGTGCATTTGAGGTAGCAGACCCTTATCAAATATTTTTCTTTTTCTTTACAATAGTAAACTAACTAAATCTAACCTTATTACATCTAAGGGCTCGGATTAAGCAGTTGAGCTCCTTTTATTTACTCTACCTATCTAATTATCTTCCAAGATTACACTGTTTGGCAAAATTTTTATTCTCTATCTATAGACATGAAACTAAATACATGAAATAGCCAATTTTAAATATTTTGACTATCATGGATTGTGGCAATAATTACAAAGTGCACACAATCATTTATTATGCATAAAAAGTAAATAGAAGTGGCATTTTGTATTGCTCACTTTCATGGTCTTTTTTTTTCTTGGGGTTCATATTTTTCATCTTTTTTGACCTTTTTGTTCTTTTTGTCCTTTGCTAATTCTTTTAGGACATACCCTCAATACATTTTTTAATTTTTTGAATATGGAAAACATTTGCAGAAAGAAAAGGTATGTACATATTACAAGGCTTAACCTTAGCCATTCAAAATTATGACTCCTATTGGTATAGGAACCTAACATGCGTATGGAATAAAGACAAAGTATAAGCTAATTAAGAATTGATTAAAGGGTAAAAATCAGTATTTTATTTCAATTTTATTATGCGTGTGAATTATGATTCTGGTTTACGATGGTTACATGTGATTTATGATTCTGATCTATGATGGTTGTGTTTTGAGCTAACCTAGTGTGATATATTTATACATTATGATTTGGTCAAAGATTCTAGTTTGAATTTTTGTGATAGGATGTGAATAGGATTGCAGGTGTATTTATTGACAAGCTACCAATGAGGTATGATTTGAAGTTATTTCAAAATTATTTTAATTTAATGGAAGTTATATTCTTGGTATAGGAAGCACGAAAATGCCTGATTGGGTGGTCAAAATTGACTGCAAGCATTAGTAGCAACGAGAAAAAAAATTCAAACATGATGCAGTATGCTGGTAAAACACTTCAGGAGCAGGGCCATTGTGGGACACTGGTATCCAATAGTGTTAATTGATTTCCATGAGTATGCTATGACTAATATCATTGTTTGAGGTAGGTATATGCCTTGGTTGTTTTAATTTCCAATGCGAGGAAGCCTTATCAAGGGATGGATTGCCTAGGATAAGGGATGTCGGGGAACTTGGAAGGTGAGTGACTACACAAAAGGGGTGACCAAATTTCCCAAGGGGCTATGAAGAAAGGAAGGGAAGATCGGGGATATATTTGTTTTAGTCATTAGCATTTCTAGATGGAATCAAATGCATATTTCGAGTGTACCTAGAATAATGAGTAGGTAACTATTCATAGAGAGGACAAGTGGCACAAGATTATAGTGCTAGACATGGGATGCAATTTGACTGTGGCATGGATTTTGGATTTCCTTGGAAGGAGGTGAATCTTGGTATTACCCTGAGGGTGGTGGTGTGAGCTTGTGGATTCCCTTGGGGATGCAGGCATCATATCCTTTTATTTGTTGGTTTAGAAAATGTGCATATGTGTATATGTGGTTATTGTAAATACCATAATGAGTTGTGTTATAAATATCTAGCAAGTGGTATGGTTGTTATATTGTCATGTTATCATGATGTTTTTCTTTTTGAGTAGGTCATTCATTGTAAATACTCAAACAAACTAAGTTATAAGGCTCCATGGGCAGTATGTTTATTTTTCAACGTTCTGTTGAGGCCTTTGTGTGGTTTAACACCAATGACAATGTTCCCAAGGGAGATGGTTATGTAATAGATCTAGTGAACATTCCATGTAATAAAAGTTAATAAAGGTAAAATAAGCCCACGATTAAGGGACACTTATTCCAAGCTAAATATTAGGTAAAGATATCCTAGTGGGAACCACTCGATGTGTTTATGGATAAAGGAAATTGGGCATTAAAAAGGAAAGGGAATTTTGGCACACTTATTTATGAAAATAAAGGAAAATAGCAAAAAAGTAACGTCAAAAGCCACAAGTTTCATGTGAGCAAGAAGTTGAAGTAAACTAATGCAAAATGAAGAAAATAGAGGCCTCATTGATAAAAAGGCTTTTGAGGATCAATTGGCAGGATTAGTGAGTGCAAGTTTGGTGATTTCATTTTTGGAGCTATCTCATTATTCTCTATCTCTCTCACTCTTGGACACAAAGAATTTCCTTGCATCACTCTAGCTTTGGAGCAAGGAAGAAAAAACAAGCAAAGGGAAATGATGGAAAGCAAGGAAGAGCAAGATCAAGTAACTTCATAACGAATACTTGTAGGTAACATATTGCAAATGTGATTTCCTAGCCAGTTTTGACATGCATGTCTTTGCATGTTGGTGTATGGTTCTCTTGCTATGAGTGGCATGGTTTTTCTGGGTTATGATAGTGGTTTCCAGCCTAGCCTTGCCTTTTTTCTAGATGTCATGGTGTGTTGGGATGTTTATCTCAGTTTTGAGCTTTGGAATTACCGGGTTGATTTCGAAATCTAGGGAGGAGGTGGTCTCGAGGTTCATTCCCAAAGGCCTATGAATCCCTTGATTGGCTTGGCAGGATACACGGTAAAACCTAAGGGATCTGTCTCAGTTTAGGGCCTAGCGATCCGGGATTGGATTTCAATATAGCCTGATAGATGGGGAGATGGAAAATTCCTCAAGGATAGTGATGGATTTTGGATGGAATTCCAAGTTTAGTTCAATTTTGTGATCAGGAAACTAGTTTTGATGTGATCATGGTTTGGTGAGGGTGGTAGTGTTTTAACCTCTGGATTCCTTGGTTGTTTTTGGATTGGTTTGTCCATGAGATCCTAAATTCATGCTTGGAATATGGCACAGGGGTGACTATATGAAAGGAAGATTTTGTTCAGCGATGTTTATGGTCGGGTGGTACGTGGAAGTCCCGAACCTGATCCAATTTGCCTATGTTTAATAAAATCTAAGATCCCTTACTTTTGTATCTATTAATATGATGATTTAAAGGTTGTTATTCCAAGATGAGTGTTGGGAAAAGATACCCTAGTGGGAATCACTGGATGTTTGTTACGGGTAAGGAAATTTGGCAAAGGATAAGGCAAAGGCATTAAAAGGAAAACAAGATTTTTTGGCACATTTATTTATGAAAATAAAGAAAATTAGGAGAAATGTAAGGTGAAAGGTCACAGGTTACATGTGAGGAGGAAAATGAAGGAAAATAAGGGAAAATGAAGGAATTGGAGGCCTCATTAATAAAAAGGATTTTGAGGATCAGTTGGCAAGCTTAGTCACTGTTAAGTTTTTGGTCAGTTCAAGTTTGGAGCTCTCTCATTATTCTCTCTCTCTCATACTCTTGGTCACTTAGAGTTTTCTTGGAGCACTCTACCTTTGGATCAAGGAAGGAAAAACAAGAAAAGTGAAAGGAAGGAAATCAAGCATCATGGAAGAAGAGTAGGCTCAAGCAACTTCAGTAGGAATACTTGCAAGTAAGCTTTTTCATGTGTGATTTCCTAGCTAGTTTGGACATGCATGGATTTGTATGTTGGTGTATGGTTCTCTTATTTTCAGTGGCATGATTTTGCCGAGTTATATAGTGGTTTTCATCCTAGCCTTGCCTTTTTCCAGATGCCATGGTATGTTGGGATGTTTATCTCAGTTTTGAGCTTTAGTTTGCTAGATGGTTTTTGGAATCTAGGGCAGAGGTGGTCTCAAGTTTCATTCCCAAAGGCATAAGAATCCCTTGACCAGTTTTGGGGGATACACGGTAAAGCCTGAGGGATAAGTCTTGGTTTAGGGCCTATTGCTTTGGATTCCAATTGCGGTAAAGCCTGAGAGACAAGGAGATGAAAAATTCCTCAAGGATAGTGATGGATTATGGATGGCATTGCAAGTTCACTTTGGTTGTGATCGGAGCACTAGTTTTGGTGTGATCACAATTTGAGTATGTGTTCAAATGATTTTTGTTTAATATGATTGTACTAACACATATATGTTGATACAGTTGATATGTACTTGAGTATAGTAGGTGATAGTTGTAGCATTATGTCTAAGGACTATGAGTTGACTATGGCATATCATATGATTGTTAGTCTTAGTAAAGGTTGATTTCAAATTGTCGGATATGAATGTTTTGATCTTTAGAATGTGAGACTGACATGTGTGAGAAAGTTGCATGACAAGGTTACAATTGATGTTCTTATATAACTAACATTTGGGTGATGCCACAGTACTAGTAAGCCTTGGTTGCAACCAAGTAAAATGGTAAAAGGAAGGATTTGGTCAAGAATTATTTTGGCTATGTTTGGAAACCCTAATTCCAAATGAATGAGTGCTTTTCATACAAGAAGTCTACTTAACCTTGATATTTTCTGACATTATGTAGATATGTGCTAGACTCATGAACATGTACTTGATAGGTACATTAGCTATAGGTGTATCTATCAACGGGATTGGAGTCCCTTTAGATATGGCGTGGATTTGTTCAGTTGCAAGCATTGTGTTTGGCACAAAAATATAACGTAATAGGTGTATTGCGATGTTTATTTATGCACTGGCAATTATGTGTCTATGATAGTGTGATGCAGGGAGTTGCATGGCAAGAGAAATTTCCATGAAATCCTGAAGGAGGCTCAGCTCAAGCTTTTCTTGGGAACCATGGGGATTGAGTCATGGTGTCTATTGTTAGTCTTATGCTTTTGGTATTTTGCGATTGTTGCACTGGATTTGTGATTTTGAGTGTATTTGGTGCATAGCTATGACACTTTGTTTACAGTGTCATATTGTTTGTCATGATTTTATTCTTATTGTTTCTTAGGTTTCCTTTTATGTTTTGAGTCTTGGGAATTGGTCGGGAAAGAGGAAAGTTAATGGAGCTCGGGGAGAGTTGTGTGGTACCCAATAGGCAATGTAAGACTCAAATTAAGCTATGTGCATGATTAAGCACAATAGAAGGTAAGACTGTGATAGTTAGTTGGACTGGTTGGGTCCATTATGGTAAATGGATGGTGGCAACACAAACATGATAGATTTAACTAGAAAAGGTAAAGTAAATGGATCTGACATGTTGGATGCTTTGGATATGTTGGGAAATGTTGTTCTCAATGTCATGCATGTTGTGCATGAATAAAGGAAGTTCTCTTAACCTTGACCTTGATATCTGGTAATTATGTTATGATCATGATTATGCTAGTGTTTATATATCTATATACACACACACACACACACACATGTAGGTGTGTATCTATGTCATGTTTGATAGGCTCGTCATGGATCATGATTATTAACACTAACATTTAAATGTATATATATGTGTGTATGGATTCCCTTATCTAAATGGACCATGATTGTTTTATACTAATGTTTATATATATGTATGTATGTTTCCATGCATCTATGTCACTGTCTGACAGGGTCACCAAGAATCATTCTTTTGGAGGAATGATTACTTACACAAGTGAATGACATGAAGAGGTTCCTAGTCTTAAGAAGAATCAATGCGGAGGAGTGGCCCTGAAAAATATGTGAGGTCAGTATCATGTGTTTATGAGTTAATATTATGTGATTACATTATGTCTATGTTATGGACATGTTATACTGAGGGATACAATAGTGAAATGAAAGGAATGTGGTCTGTGACATGATGCGACAAGCATGGATAAGACACTAGAAGAAAGGTTTCTTGGTAAAAACAATATTGTTTTGGATGTGTGGTACTATTGTTGTGCACATGTTCCATATGTGATATTATGTGCATGTAGTGTTGTGTGAATATTGCATATGCAGTGCTAGGTTTAGATGGTGCCATGTAGATGTTAGATATGAATTGTTGCATATAGAAGATGCTATGTACATGTTGGATATGCAGTGTTGTGTAAAGGTGGTGTTGCGTGCATGTTTTACATGTGGTTCTATTTACATATGGTGTTATGTTCACGCTTGTACAAGTGGTTTTGTGTGCATGCAGTGCTATCTACATGTTGTACAAGTGGTGATGTGTGCAAGTGGTGCTATGTATATGTCGTGCATGTGGCATTGTTTATGTATGGTATCACGTACATGGTGTGTGTGTGGTATTGTCTACATTTGGTATTGTGTACACATTTTATAGTGGTGCAATGTACACATGGCATTTTGTACACGTTGTCTAGGTGATGCCGTGTGCATGTGATGTTGTGCACACATTGTGCAGGTGGTTGTAGTGTACATGTGGTACTGCATACATGTGGTACATATGGTACTAGTGTAGATGCATGTATTGCATGGTGTTGTATGATGTGTGTAGTTGTATGTGTGTGATGCACACTATGTGTATGTGAACATGGTTGAGGAGAAGGCACTGGGTGTTTGTTGGGTGTGGCAACCGATCCAGTGTGTGTACCAAATAAGGACAAAGGTAGAAGCTAAGGATTGATTAAAGGATAAGTATCAATATTTTATTTCAAATTTACTATGCATGATATTTATGATTCTTATTATGATCATCTATGATTCTATTTTATAATGGTTACATGTGATTTATGATCTTTATCTATGATGGTTTTGTTTTGAGCTAACTTGATGTGATACGTTTATACATGTTCATTTGATCAAAGATGCTAGTTTGACTTTTTGTGACATGAAATAAACATGATTGCAAGTGTACCTTATTGACAAGATACCAACGAGTTATGATGTGAATTTATTTTAATTTATTTTAAATCTAATGGAAGGTATGTGCTTGGTATAGGAAGCACGAAAATGCCCAGTTGGGTAGTTGAAATCAATTGCAAAAATTTAGCAACAACAATGAAAGAAATTGGAACAAACAACAATATGTTGGTAAGGACTTTAGGAGCAAGGCCATTGTGGGACACTAGCACCCAATAGTGTCCATTTATTTCAATGACCATGCTATGACTAGCATGATGGTTTAAGGTAGGGATATGCCTTGGTTTTTGTATCTTCCGATGTGAGGAAGCCTTGCCAAGGGATGGATTGTCCAGGATAGGGGATGTTGGGGAACTTGGAAAAGTGATTGCACATAAGGGGTGACCGCATTGCCAAGGGATTATGTAGCAAAGAAGGGAAGGTCAAGAATATATTTGTTTTGGTCATTAGCATTTCTAGATGGAAGCAGATGCACATTGGGAGTGCGCCTTAGAACAATGAGTCGGTAATTGTTCACTGAGAGGACAAGTGGCATGGGATTATAGTGCTAGACATTAGATGTAGTTCAATTGTGGTAGTGGATTTTGGACTTCCTAAGAAGGAGGTGAATCCTGGTATTACTTTGAAGGTGGAGGTGTGAGCCTATGGATTCCCTTGTGGTAGATATAGGCATCATATCCTTTTATTTGTCGGTTAAGAAAATGTGCATATGTGTATATGTGTGTATTATTGTAAATACTATATCAAGATGGATTTATAAAGCTTCATAGACCGTATGATTATTTGTTGGGTGAAGAAAATGTGTATGTGTGTATATGTGGTTGTTATTGTAAGTGCCATAATGAGTTGTGTTATTAAGCTCCAGTAAACATTATGTTTGTCATTTTTTAGTAGATGACCATTGTAAATACTACAATGGGTTGTGTTATAAAGCTCCATGGGAAGTATGTTTTGTTTTCAGCAGTCTTGTTGGTTATAGGTGTCATTGAACACCAAGGATGGTGTTCTCCCAATGGGGAGGGTTTTGTAACAACCCTAGTTAAAATTTTTTGTAAAAATATATAACACCATGGTTGATGGGACTCGTATTCCAAGTTGAATGGTGGAAAATACATCCTAGTGGGTGTTCATTTTGGTTATTATGGCTAAAGGAAATGGCTAAGGATTTCAAAAGAAAAAATGGAATTTTTGGCACATTTATTTATGAGAATAATGGAAATTAGGAGAAAAGGAAGGTGAAAGGTCACATGTTGCATGTGAGGACGAAATTGAAGGAACATAATGGAAATTGAAGAAAATAGATGCCTCATTGATAAAAAGGCTTCTAAGGATCAGTGTGTAAGATTTTTCTTAGGTTTTGCATTGTATCAAGAAAGGAAGAGAAGACAGGAGGAAGGAAGGAGAAAGCAAGGAAGAGCAAGATCAAGTAGCGACAACATGATTCTTTACTGGTATCGATTTTCATGTGTTCTTTCCTTGATAGATTTGGCATGCATGGTATTGCATGTGGTTCTTTGCTATTATGGCATGGATTTCTCCATGTGTGACAATGTTTTTAACCTAGTCTTTCCATTTCTGGATAGCCATGGTGTGATGAGGTTCACATGTTTTGGTTGAGATAGATTCTCATATGGATTCGAAGCTGAGTGAGACAGATCTCCGAATGATAGAACACATAACATAGTGGTCCCTAAACTGGACTGTGGATCACGGTAAATCCACTAGCCTAGTAACCCCTGAGCTAGACTATGGGTTGTCGTAAATCCAAGATTGTGTGCCTAGGAATCCTTGCAGGCAAATGGCGGGATATACGATAAAGCCAAGAGGTGGATTGCTCGGGCCTAGTAATCCTGGTATGGGATATCCGGTAAACCCTGGATATTGGGCCTTGGTTCATGGCCTAGTGATCAGTGTGGATTGCGGTAAAGGGTGAGAAACTGGTGTCTTGGTTTTGGGCCTAGTGATTCAGTCTAGATTGTAGTAAAGCTTGAGAGACTAGGAGACAAAACAATTTCTCATGGTGTAGGTGGAGAAATCCGGTGGCATCCATGGTTGTTGGGCCTAGTGATCGAGTGGAGATCATGGTAAAGCCTTATATTACATGTTTATAGTCTTGTCCTAGTGATCCAGGATGTATTACAGTAAAGCCTTGTTTCTATTGATGAGTGTGAGGTGGTTTAGCCTCAGGATTCCCTGGTCAGTTATTTTGGTTTAAGTCCCACATTCATGCTTGGAATATGGCATGGGGGTGAATGGCTAAAGAGAGATTTGGATCAGCCATTCTATGGTCAGGTGGAATGT